>MJUT01025138.1:63265-76864 GCA_002080005.1 Gigantidas platifrons
TTAAACATTATAATTTGACAAATAATATATTTTCCGTGTAGACTTAGTTTTCAATAATCTTGGACACAGTCAGAGTGAAGAGGGGTATTAGTCCCGCTATGCGGACAGTTCTAGTTTGATTTGATTATGTCTATTTCAGAGAAAAGTTTTCCTTAGTATTATCAAACTAAGATATGTAGCATACCACAAAAGGCATATATAACAGGAGAATAAAAATTAAGCTATGCTGGTTTTCTTCAAAATACTTGTGGGAAAAAAACTCAGTAATGGCATTTTCTCCAATTGGTTTATGGTGCTTAACGCCACTTTCAACAATATTTCAGTTGTATCGTGGCAGTCAGTTTTATTGGTGGAGGAAACAGGAGTACTCTGAGAAAACCACCCACCTGTCGCAAGTCACTGACAAACTTTATCACATAATGTTGATCAAAATTTAGATAAAACTATTAACCAGATAGAGCGACTAGGCTTCATTAAGCTTCTGCTTTTCTTTTAGTTATTTTTCTTATTGAATTCTGTAATGCATTTCAGGCAATGGTTTCAGTATGGTGTTTACATAGAGAAGAGTCAGATTGCTTTTTCTGACCCAACAAATGATGGCAGACAATTGGCTCATAGATATACTGGCATCCCAACATTTTTGGTTTACAAGTATGATTAAACCTTGAAATCCAGTATTAGTTTCGTAAAGGAGAATGAGATATTGGTAGAGACATTTTTTAATTCATTAATATGTATGCTTTCTTGTTGACATCAACTGTGATACAATTTTATAAATATTTAAGCAGTTCTTGTTACCATGGTTAATGTTTTTCATAACCATGTTCATACAGTGAAACTTCTATGAACTTTTGAATAAAAGTGAATTGCATTTTTCTTGTCAGTCGCTTTGTCCACAAACAGTTTCTATGTTAAAATGTTAAAACTATCAAAATAAACCAATCCAATTGTGGACCTTCTGCATAAAAGTGAATCTGATTATTCTTGGCAATCGCTTTTGCCACAAACATTTCTATCTTAAAACTATCAAAATCAACCAATCAATTTGCTCCAATTGATTAAGAGAAGTTTCATTGTAATAGTCTAAAGTGGATCAAGTTTTTTTTTTTATCTGTAACCAAATGATTATATTATTGGAGACCATTTGTACATATTTTTGTTAAACTAACTACATGTATTGTATATGTAGCTATATAGGGATATGGAACAAACAGCTTTCCCATTATTCAGATGGAAATCTCAGAACCTACAGTACTTTCAAAATAAATTTTGGTCTTTAAAATAAAATAAAATTGAGTAAGGCCATACAAAGTTAATTTCTTGGTTCTCAGGCCTGCCCGCATGTGGAAATTCGTCGCCGCATTGCCGATTTTATTGCAAAAATAGTAAACAAAAAATGTTAAATGCGGTAGCGCTGTCCGTACGGAAAAAACAACCGCATCCGTTTTTCCCTTATATCGTGTGGTCGGTGAAACACTTTAAAACACACCATGCTTAAATGAGATTTAAAGCATCGTTATGACAATGTATAAATAAAAAACGTGTTTCCGTTTGACATTTAAACAAAATCAATCGTTTCTGTGCAAATTCGGCACAAATGTTTGCCAGTTTTACCAGAAAACATAATAGGGGGGCTTCTCCGAAGCTTGTACCTTATTGGAATTGTTTACAGAGATAAAAAATGGTACGTTGGGACCAGCGGATTGGACGTTTCCATAAAAATTAACCACTTGTGATGTTTCTGCCACCATCGGAAGAAATCAAATTGAAATTTTCAATAAAGTAATGAAAAGATTTATACATTGCCATATTTTTCACACAAAAAAAGAAGAAAAAATGCCTCCCTCATCACTTTTTACAGCAGTAAAAGGATAAAAAAAAAATGCCGCCCTCCCTCATCAATTTTGACAAAAAAGGGCCTGAGAACCAAGTAATTAACTTTGCATGGCCTAAAGAAGAAATTTTACAAGATTTTGAATATCGGCACATAGATTAAATATTGAACTTGATAGATAACATGGTACTGTGAAAACTTGTTGTCAAACTCTCAAGCACTTCGACAATGTTATTTCCACCTGTTGCGAAAACATTGTCGAAGTGACTGATAGTTTGACAACAGGTTTTTGAACGATGGACACACCGTTGTTTAGCGAACATTTAAGGGCATTTGACGCACTATCACATTTAATTACAATTACTAATGCTATAAGTAAAAACTTATCTTCAAGCGGCAAAAAATGGCTTCCAATTATGACGTACATTCACCCCCCTGGTAACACTGTGTCTCATTGGAATGAAGAACTGAAATTTGTTAATTAGTCCCCTACCAGCGAAGCCGAAGGGGACTATAGTTTTAGGTTCCATCCGTCCGTTACATTAAAAATTTAAGTTTTCCGAACTTTTTTTTGGACGTCCTTTGATATATTGACTTGATATTTGGTATGTGGCTAAATCTAGATGAGTTACAGTTTAAGTTCGAATTTCGTTCCGGTCGAATGATTTTTGGCTGAGTGATGGCCCTTGAACTTGTATTATTTGTTCAAATTTTAAGTTTTCCAGACTTTTTTTGACGTCCTTTGATATATGGACTTGATATTTAGTTTGTGGCTATATCTAGATGAGTTACAGTTTAAGTTCGAATTCCGTTCCGGTCGAATGATTTTTGGCTGAGTTATGGCCCTTTGAACTTGTATATTTTTTCATAGTTTAAGTTGTCAGGACTTTTTTTTCTTTGATGTCCTTTGATATATTGACTTGATATTTGGTATGTGGCTATATCTAGATGAGTTACTGTTTAAGTTCGAATTTCGTTCCGGTCGAATGATTTTTGGCTGAGTTATGGCCCTTGAACTTGTAATTTAAAATCTAGTCACTGCAAGGTGATACTTCTAATATTTTAGGTCCTCTGATTTTTGTGGTTGGTAGGGGACAATGTATTGCCATGTGCAATACTCTTAGAATTCTTGTTATAAATAGAGTCATGGTGAGAATTGTGTTTGAATTTTGTGGAAATAAGACAAATTTTCTTTAACCTGTTTACATTAATAAAAAAAAAATCATTTTGCTATGCTAGTCCTGCTTATTGCTATTTTATCTGTTGGGTATACTCCAGTATTAAAGTTTTATAATATTGTATTGTGTAGATAGAAATTAATAACAAAGATGTGGTCCTACTCAGTTAATCAAAGGGTAGTAAATAACTCCCTGAAGCTTATTTATATTGTGTATATTTTATCTTTTGTCTTATTGATATCCCTTTTTGTACAGAATTAATTTTAAACAAGTTTTGAAATGTACAGCTTGGACTGCTGTCTAATGCTTTAATAATTGACATTACATATTAAAATTAAATTAGTATGAAATGCACTGATTTAGTTACTATTCTATGATTGTTATTTTTGTAGGTACAGTCTCAACCACAAAATTTAAAACACCAGTATTTCCTGATCAAATTCTGTGACTTATTGAAGGTCAGTAGTTTCCACCCACTCCGGTTTCTTCTAAAATTCTGGGACTTGTTGAAGTTCAGTGATTTTTTCCCACCTACTCCGGTTTCCTCTAAAATTATGGGACTTGTTGAAGTTCAGTGATTTTTCCCACCTACTCCGGTTTCCTCTAAAATTCTGGGATTTGTTGAAGTTCAGTGATTTTTTCCACCTACTCCGGTTTCCTCTAAAATTATGGGACTTGTTGAAGTTCAGTGATTTTTTCCACCTACTCCAGTTTCCTCTAAAATTCTGTGACTTATTGAAGGTCTGTGGCTTTCTCCACCTTCTTTGGTTCCTTACACCATTAAAATTGATGATATTACTAAAAAAAAATGTCCAAAGCAGTATTAAACATCCAATATGGTAATCTGTACCAGTAAATGTATTAAATATAGGAAGTAATGAACAATGAATAAAAACCATCAATTAACCAAAGTTTTGTATCATGAATCCACTAATATTAACAAGAACATTGTTGAAACCATAATATTTTTATTTAATATTTGTCAACTATTTGTGTACTATGTTACTGGTAATTATTTGTTGGGTTTTTTCTTCATTTATTTTTGTGTTTAAGAATAACACTTAAAATTTATACTGTATATGTTTGTTGATAATGATAAAAAAAAAATATAATGAGATATGAAATAAAAGCATGATTTATGAATTTTTTTTTAAAATGTTTACAAGACAGATCACCTATGGAACCAATTTGTGTTTATCCTAGACAGGGCTGTCCTGGTCATGATCGTATGGTAGTTGGTTCTAAAAATACCTATGCAATCAGTATCTATCACCACTAACGTTGTGGGTTCGAATCCCATTCAGGTGAGGTGTCCTTGATACAACATGTGATAAAGTTTGTCAATGACTTGCAGCCGGTCGGTGGTTTTCTCCTGGTACTCCGGTTTCCTCCACCAATAAAACTGACTGCCACAATATAACTGAAATATTGTTGAAAGTGGCATTAAACACAACCCTGATCCTTTATGCTAGACAGGTTAACTTATATTTGCTGTGATTTTAGAAAATATGATTAACCATCAGACAGGTTTCATTATTTATTTACAATTTACAGAAATTTATGCCATTAAAAGTTTATGATGTAGCAGACAGATTTTTATTTTAAAATGATTATACTCCCACTCCATCGGAGGGGGTGGGTATACTGTTTTATTATACCCCCGCTCCTCCGGAGGGGGGTATACTGTTTTACCTGTCTGTCCAAGATATTTTTCTCAGCAAGTATTGATGGCAGAAATCTGATATTTGGTCGCAAGCTTCATATAGGTATGCCATATTGTGGGAAGTGTTTTTGAACCTGCCAGATTCCTACTTCCTGTTTGGCGAGTTGGTTTTTATACACATTGAACATATATGTGGGGGTATCATAAGTGAGCATTAGCTCACAGTTCATCTTGTTGAATCTATTTAATACTTCCTGAAAAAAGATAGCCTAGGAGAGTTGTTGAGGTTGTAAGTCCCTGCCAACACCACCCAGTTTCATAATGGAATGGCTCATGAATCATCTTTTAATGTTTTACACCTGAGTAAAAGTGAGGGACAGAAGGGGTCATGTGAGCTATTGGCATCCCTTGTCAGTAATGTTGTTAGCATATCACATCTTGAACATCTCGGAAAGAAAAATTTGAAAATACCCAAAGGGTAATCAGAAGCCATAAATCAAAGGGTAATCAGAAGCCATAAATCAAAGGGTAATCAGAAGCCATAAATCAATGGGTAATCAGAAGCCATAAATCAATGGGTAATCAGAAGCCATAAATCAATGGGTAATCAGAAGCCATAAATCAATGGGTAATCAGAAGCCATAAATCAAAGGGTAATCAGAAGCCATAAATCAAAGGGTAATCAGAAGCCATAAATCAAAGGGTAATCAGAAGCCATAAATCAATGGGTAAATCAGAAGCCATAAATCAAAGGACACAGACAATGTATGACAAAACTCAAGAATGAAAAACATGAATCCAGCTAAAAACTAAAGGTTAACTGGGGTAAGCAGTTTCTGCTGTACCGGTGGCACCCATATTAATTATCAACAGTGAAATAAAACAAACTCAATTAGGTATAACTTGTATTGCCAGTATTCAATATCATACACAATATATTTCAATAAATACACATTAAAAAAAATATCAACATAATTATAAAATAAGCATATTTTGGCAAAAAGTTCTGCCTATTTGAGAAAATATTATAAAATATAAAACATTTAATAAAGTGGTGGGTGGGTGGGTAAATCCAAACTGTATTCATCAAAAATTCTGATCAAATTATACTTAAGGGGGTTAAATCACCAGTACATATAAGAGTTGAATACAAAGAAAATTTGTATAGCCAATGAAATAGAAAAGAAAAATTAGTGAGTAGAATTCTAGTCCGGATAGACCTACACTGAACTGGTAAAATCACTGAAGTGGAAACTTAACATATCACTCTTTGCTAATGAAAAATTTAAAATTAAATTAATCCCTGTTACTCTTGCTAAAAGTGGTGAAAAGACATGAAAGAGGACAGAACAGGATTGTGACAAGGAACAACATATCCGTGGTCATCTGTTACACATATTTCGTAAAGGTTAATCAAGTCATGATGATGACAGTAACTTTTGAAACAATGACTTCAACTTCACCACTAGGAACCCTTGTTTCATACCCTCTATCAACGAGATCGTGATAGGAACCACAAGCTCTTCAATATCTGATCAACTGAGAGAAATATACTCCATGCAGGTGCTACTGGAATGTTGCTACCTATAAATGGAAAGTTCACAATGGGAAAATTGAAATCATCTCTTGTTTTAAAATATCGTTCTTAACCGGCCCTCCCTGTCAATTTTGAGGTGTATGTCAAGCTATGAAGCAGGCCTAGCCTATATGGTATCTGTCAATTTTGAGGTGTATGTCAAGCTATGAAGCAGGCCTAGCCGTATATGGTATCCTTTATCTCGAGTTCATTGTGATAGATGTTATCTACATACTTTTAATTATTTAATGAAAGTGACAATTATATAGTGGAACGGGATACTAAATGATCGGGCTCGTGAGAACTCCCTGCATGGAGTTTATTTCATATGAATAAAGGAGCAAATTCGCAAGAAAAGTGGCACAATTGATACCCATAGGAATGCCGACTGTGTTGAGGAACACATCAACGAATATGTTGTCAATCAAAAACTCGACCGTCTTGATGTCAGTATCGGAGCACAGGGGTCAGTATCGGAGCACAGGGGCCAGATGAGTTTTTTCATGTACTTATATACCTATATACCAACAAGGGTACGAACTCGGCAGTGATCAAAATTTAGGTATGTCTTGTTTAACTGAGTAGAAAAAATACCAGGAATTTTATACGTATAAACAAGGATTTATCCTACTATATAAATCCTTGGTATAAAGGTGATATAGACTGAAAGCTGAATATTTTTTCTTTAGAAAAAAACTTATTTGCACCCCGTACGTCCAAAAATAAAAAAGTTACAGCAGACCAAGTCCGTACTTTCTGCTGAAAATTGCCAAGTCGGACAAAAGGGTGCCCAGCTAACTTTCACATAACTGGAATGAAACTGAGACGAGCATCCTGATTGGTCGAGTTGAAGGTCGTCAAAAATATCGACAAATCAGGACGCTCGTTTCAGTTTCATTCTTAATTTTTTAAAATGGCGGTTCAGAATGAGAGAGAAATCCGCATTAGTTAAATGGATAATATTGAGTGATTTGGACATAAATTCTACGGAAAGGTAGGAATTTTTTATTCAATTTATCGATTGGAAGAGACGTCGCAAGTAAATACACGAATTGCATTGCAGATAAGCCTTCCAGTCATGTAAAAGTTAGCTGGGCACCCTTTTGTCCCACCTGGCCATTTTTAGCAGAAAGTACGGACTTGGTCTATTGTAACTTTTTTATTTTTGGACGTACGGGGTTCAAATAAGTTTTTTTCTAAAGAAAAAATATTCAGCTTTCAGTCTATATCACCTTTATACGTATAAAATTCCTCGTATTTTTTTCTACTCCGTTAAACAAGACATGCCTAAATTTTGATCACTGCCGAGTTCTTACCCTTGTTGGTATATAGGTACATGAAAAAACTCATCTGGCCCCTGTGTATCGAAGAACTTTTTTTTAGGTTTTCCAGAAACGATATATTTGTATCTGTGTTGTCAATTCTTTTATTTTATGAAACATAGTTGAACTACATCTTTTCTTCTCTGAACCCACTTGTCCGCCCGGTGAAGCAAATTGAGGACTGGTGCATAGAAAGTCCTCCACATAAATTTTCCGTAAGAATACGTTTCCGACGAACGATACAGACCCCGCCGTTTGATCGAATCAAACAAGTATTAAAAAGATAAATCTGAGTTAAGCGTTTACACTGCCGAAAAGATCAATTTTTGTTAAAAATAGATTCAAACAGATCGGATTAAGTGTACAAGTAAACAAGGTCTAGCTTATCCAACACAAATCTAATTAAAATCCATAACATTTAAAGTCTGCTTGCATGCGTAAGTAGTATGATAGGGTCATGTCAACACATACATGTACATGTATATTTGTATGCTTCAAATGTAATATCGTTCATAAACATTGTACAAGTTATGTACCAGTATATATGACTGCTAAATACAATACATCTCTTGCCATTTAAAATCAAATTTAAAAATAAAAATATTTCAAACCAGCCGCCAATAATTCAAATGTCATGTTATAATGACATATATCAGAGACATATATGTCTATGCATATATATTTATATTTTATTTGTAATTGTCAGTTGTGTACATGTTTATAAATATAGACTTAGGGTCATGTATCAAAAACAATACATGAGGTTTTACATATGACTCAACTGAGCGCCTCAAAGGACTATGCGCAAAAACTAGAGAGGTATACATATGTACATGTATATATAAACAAAGTTTCAAGATGGGTAACGGGTAGTCAGAAGTCATAAAACTAGAGAGGTATACATATGTACATGTATATATAAACAAAGTTTCAAGATGGGTAACGGGTAGTCAGAAGTCATAAAACTAGAGAGGTATACATATGTACATGTATATATAAACAAAGTTTCAAGATGGGTAACGGGTAGTCAGAAGTCATAAAACGGAGGACAGACAATCGGTGGACAAAAGGACAAATATGGACCACAGAAAACAAGAATGAGCGGACCTCACTAAAAACCGATGGTGCCATAACTGGCTCTCCGAGGAAGTGTAAGTAATTCCAGTTCCATTAGTGGCGCAGGTCATGCAACTCGTATTAAAAATACAGCCAGGTAAATCTTGCGCGATGAGAGAATATGGTTTGAGTATGACAAACGGTTACCTGGCTATCTGTGACATGTACCGACATTCCGTAACTCTTAATCAAGCCATGAATGCGACCGTTCAAATTTACGTCCAGTTCCAAGGGAGAGTCATGTATTTGAGTCATCCCATAAAACTAACGGACACCCTTTCCCTTTGATGGGTTTGTTAGAACTGTCCCATGGCTATTTATAGCGATGTCGTGGAGTAACCCTATATTATGCATTCACATGTTTTTTCTTTTTACTTTCAAGAGTTGTAATAAGTGCGACAAGTTTACCGAAGAACGAAAAGATATATTTAGTCAATTAAATTCAAAAGTCCAACTTCAAAATCTCCATCAATTAAGTGATGAACAAACATTATTCTTTATTCTAAACTGTGAGGACCATGAAATACTTAACTCTGTTGGTAAATTTCTCCATGAACACATGCCTTGATTTTATACTATATAATGATTTGTAATTATATGTTTTGTACCTAAACTGTATTGTATTATCTGTCAATCAAGCACCTCTTTCCCTCTTGAGAATGTGTATTATTATTTGTATTATTTTGTTTATATATATTTCTTGTATTTGCCCTATATGGGCCCTTTAATTGGTTAATAAAGATAATTCTAATAATTCTAATTCTGTAATAACATGTTTATGTTTCTATATATTTTCTTTAGTTTTTCTTACTGAGAAGAGTGTTGCATGAAGAAACAACCTCACATTGATTATGTAAATTAATGTTGACAGTTGGTGATTTTAACCGAAATTGACCTTGATGATCGTATTACATTGGAGACACTGACTTATGTGTTGATTACACACTGAACTAATTACTGGAGTGTAAAAAGAGATATGTGTTTCACGACAAAATAAGTCAAAATGATGAAAAGTAATCTAAATGTAATCATAAAGTAATCATGATTACAGGGTCAAAATGAATGTAATCGATTACATTACGATTACATGTAATCTATAAAAAAAAATGGCCGATTACAGATTACATCCGATTACATGAACAAATGTAATCGATTACAACTGATTACGATTACAAATTACGATTACCCCCATGTCTGGTAGGATGAGGAGGAATGTAATTGATTGATTGATTATCATTTAACGCCAGCTATATCCGTGACGAGAGCAAGGTTGGCAAGCGGGTTAAATAAAGTAGCCCCAGAATGCACATACGGAAGGCATTTTTGATTGTCAAGTACAAGAGGATATGGATATATTTGGAAGATTATGTCTTATAATGAACCACTAAAACCTCTTTTAATTTTTCTTGTTATAGGGGTCGCAGTGAATTCTTTTGCGTGTACAGGAAACGTGATATTATCCCAATCCAAAAATGTTTTTCGATCTTGTTGAATTAAAATCTTTCACCATAGCTGCATTCACTTAAAGAAGTTCCCGTTAGATTTAATTATATAGGTATACATATATATTTGTTGTTTTTTTGTTATATTATTTTAGTGCACCTATAGAATTGATGTTTCATTTCTCTGAATTATAATCACGAGGAGAGCTAATATGTTCTAGAACATCGTCCCATAGTGCCTGTCCCGCTTATAAGGGTTAAACGTAACATCCATAGAAAAAAATAATGGATAGAGTATTTTACATAATATTCGACAAGAAAAGCTGTAAAGTTATGCCCTTTCATGGTCTTTGTCTTGTTGCCCTTTTTAATGTATATAATAAACACCTATATGGATTGTGTTGCATATTATCAGTACAAATAGATAAATACTTTGTTTATTCGTAATCACCGACCGACGAGGGACATAGTTTACAATAGAAAATCAAATATACAGCATGATTGTCAACACACAAAATAACAAAGTGATGTTACAATATACATCATGAACAATTCACAATAGAATAACAATATTATGTTGTAGTATTCATTCAACTGCACAAGGCACCAAGGGGCAATACTCTTGAAAATATTAGTTCTTATCGTGTCTAATGTAGATAAATGAAGCATAACGAATTCTCTTGGTGCTCTCAAATAACGAATATACACAAGGCACCAAGGGGCGTTACTCTTGAAAATATTAGTTCTCATCGTGTCTGTAATAGTTATACACTGAGGTATAGGTGTTTCTGGATTAGAAACCATGAGGGCCGGAGGCCCGAGAGGTTTCTAATCCAGAAACACCGTATACCGAAGTGTATAACTAACTTACTCCCCAGGTTATTCTAAATACACGAACTATTCATTACAGAGTGTCATAGAAAACAAAAACAATAAATACAGAAACATTTAATTCCATAAAACGATACATTTTTTTGTGGTTTCCTCATTGGGTACCCCTTCTTTAAAGATAGATTGAAGGTCTGAGTTGTATTTAAGGATTAAACAGATTGATTGGTTAATAATGAAAGATAATGCTGAATACTAGTTATTCAATATGTACCTGTATTCGTAAAACATGATCTTTAGGAATGATAGACGTGTTATATTGAACTGAACTTTTTGTAGAAAATGGATATTAACCAAAAAACCATATTGTCACAAATATTACTCAGAACAGCCAAATAAAGTAAGTAAGAATATATATTGAATATTACAAAGTATTTTTCGACCCATAAACTTTTAAATTTTTAAGTGCGCATTTAACCTAAATCTTTTGACATCTTTAATTTTCTGTTATTTTTTTTTCTAATTACATAACAAATACTCTTTACTATTCTATTCAAGATATTCTGAAATTTTATAAAGATGACTTTATTGATTAGATTGGCTGTAAAGTATTGTAAAATTAGTTAACATAAACATTAGTTGCCCTTACTGCATTTCAGTAAAAAAAAAAAAAAAATTCTCTTTGTCCAAACATTTATTTTGAAATTTGTTAACATGGTTCATTGACTTGGTCATATTAATTATTGAATGCAGAAATGGTGTACTAAATAGTATTATTTGTCTTTAATTGTTTATTTGTTCATCTTGTTATATGAGAGGATTTGTATAGGCTTAGCCTGTTATCCAATCCTTTTGATTTACTCAATAAAATGTTTGAAATGAAATGAACATGTCAATGTTTTTTTTTACCACGGAAAACAGACTTGGATTCAGACAATTGAAAAAGGGGTTTCAGAATAAAAAAAATGTGATTACAGTCTATTTTTTTTTCACAATTTTAATATAATTTTAACAATTTTTTCGAGAAAAATGGCGAGCCCCTCCCCTCTCCGAAATCCTCCCCACCGGATCCACCAATGGATAAACTTTTTAAAGAGTGCCGACATTTAATGTGTTTTCTTTTTACAATGTTTTCCCGACCAAGTTTTTTTTTCAATTATTTATTATAATTTAGTTTTTCCTTTTTAACAATTGCTTAGATGTATTAGACTATAATTCATTTACAAGATTTTTTACTATGCTTCATTACTAAAATCTTCATGTTTTCTTTTTCAGTTTTTCAAGATCCAGTTTTCGTGTTATCTTCAGCTGAATGGTAATTAATTACTTCATTGTTGTAGGCACAATAGGCCGTGCTCATAGGGTGTGAAGACAAGGGTTTCCAGAAACCCCTGTTGTCACACCCTGTGAACACAGGCTATTGTTCTAATAACAATGAAGTAATTCATAGTATGCAGTTTCAGAGACAGAAAGTGTATGGTTTAACAATAGACCTGGGGTGTAAAATGCAGATAAATGAAGCATAATCAGAATCAGAATCAGAATTTTTATTGGTCTAAAATCCACATACAAAGGATTGATACCAAAACAACACATTAAATACAAAACAAAACAAAGAAACTATTAACTACAATCAAACTACACATATATATATATATACATGTTTGAAACACATGATTCTCTAATGACATTTAGTATGAGGAGGTGGTACATTTTAAATATAATTTAAATACCAATAACGAATTCTCTTGGTGCTCTCAAATAACGAACATACACAAGGCACCAAGGGCGATACTCTTGAAAATATTAGTTCTCATCGTGTCTAATGCAGATAAATGAAATATAACGAATTCTCTCTGTGCTCTCAAATAACGAATATATGCGCATAAAATTAAAGTTACACAGAGCAAGGATTTAAATAGTATATTTATAATCCTTGCACAGAGATTGCTTCAATATATACGAAAGACAAGGTACGAAGTTGTTAGATTCAATTTTGAGCTGTTTTAAAAGATCAGTGGTAGAACATTTTTGTTTTACAGGGTGTTCACCGACAGGTATTTCGGTTTTGATTTTTCAATTGTCTGGGGGGGGGGGGGTAACACGAAAGAAATGTGCATTAGGTTCACTTAGCTGTATTGATATCTTTGGTGTTTATTCCAGTCAAGAAAGTCCAATATTCCAAAATGATCCCATCTTTTATTCATCACAGCCCAGCTACCTGGGAACGCCTTTTTATATACGATCCTGCGAGCCAATTGTCCTTTAATTGACATTAAATAAAAATGTTCTATAAAGCAAGCGGATCACTAGAAAGTTTTTTTTTATGAGTGTGTTTTTTTTTATGTCCTTGACAAAGTTCGTGTTTTTGTATAAAAAACGGCCCCCATAAGTTGAACATAAATCTCTGTAGCAATAATGTATCAACCATAAGTTGAGCATAAAACTCTGTAGCAATAATGTATCAACCATAAGTTGAGCATAAAACTCTGTACAATAATGTATCAACCATAAGTTGAGTATAAAACTCTGTAGCAATAATGTATCAACCATAAGTTGAGCATAAAACTCTGTACAATAATGTATCAACCATAAGTTGAGTATAAAACTCTGTAGCAATAATGTATCAACCATAAGTTG
>MJUT01025138.1:77466-95580 GCA_002080005.1 Gigantidas platifrons
CAATAATGTATCAACCATAAGTTGAGTATAAAACTCTGTAGCAATAATGTATCAACCATAAGTTGAGTATAAAATTCTGTAGCAATAATGTATCAACCATAAGTTGAGCATACAACTCTGTACAATAATGTATCAACCATAAGTTGAGTATAAAACTCTGTAGCAATAATGTATCAACCATAAGTTGAGCATAAATCTCTGTAGCAATAATGTATCAACCATAAGTTGAGTATAAAACTCTGTAGCAATAATGTATCAACCATAAGAAGAAAGAAGTGAAAAACACAATAGGTCTAGTGAGATAGAGAATAAAGAATTTAATATAAAAAAAAGAGAGAGAGACAATTGTGCTGATAACACTATGGACTGCAAACTATCATACTACCAAGTATTTTTATGTACAATATTTTATTGTTCATCACAGATAATAAAGTTAACTTATCTCGAATTATATAGGGCGTAAGAGCTGTAGCAAAGGGGACACTAACCCTTCTCCTTTTTGGCAACAATTTAGAAAAAGCTGAATTTTTAGCACGGTATAGCAAAAACGGTTCAGTTACTTAACCAAGGGGTATTTTTGCTTGTCAGTTCTGAAAACTTTCCCCTCCATACACAGTCCCACTATTTTAAAACGGTGAACTCTAAAACTTGGCCCCGTATTTTCGTACTGGCCAGTCCTTCAATTTGCCCCTACTTTCCATACCAATCCTAAGATATGTCCCCCATTGTCATATCCACTCCTAAAACTTGCCCCTCCACCACTGTCCGGTCAACTCGGACTACGCCGCTGATACACACCTAGGACTTGGCTCTAAACTAGTGGTCAAACATTATTGCTGTTATATGCTCATATTGTATATGCCCCCTGTGGGCCCTTGATTGGTGAACCAATAAACTTATGACTTATGACTTATGACTTATATAATCATCAAAATTTCGAATATAGAGACAATTATTCTTAAATTGAGAGTATACTTCTGAAATCTAATTAATGCTGAAATATTTAATGTAATTTTGTTTTGTATGAATACATTAGCAGTGCATCGTACTGGCTGATTATTTTATGGTATTGTATCTGTATTTTTTTTTTTACATCGGGTGGTTGCACTTTAAATAAATATACCTAATAAATGTATACGACCATCCTACAAATAATTGGAAGGATCCCCGTCATGCCAACGATATCTTTGACTGGTCACAGTGGGAAATAAATTTTATTGCGATCATACTTCAAGAAATCATGTCTCTGACGAAATGTTTCATAATGAAATGATAAAGTTTGACGTTTACCCTTGAAAATTTAACCTCAGTATTCCACGGTACTACACTATGATGTGTAAAGTTCTACAGTTTACCTACGAGTATATACTACTCCCATGTTTACGTGACGATTCACCACATCTTCTTCTGTCCCAAATCCAATTTAAATTAGGCCTAGATATTTGTTGGATAGTGTATTGCCAAAAAAAATCGAACAAAGATCATAATTTTGCTAAGATACTTTCAAGATGGCGGCAGGTTTGAATGGAATGTTAACATCTCTGGCATTATTTTTATTTGTATATGGGCAAGCGAAAATATTAAGCAATTTGAACGACGAGAAACGTCAATTTATATAGTGACCAATGACAATTATATTAACTTAAAAAGTTCCAACAGAACGAATATTGAAGAAAATTTATATTTGTTTACAACTACACGTCTGGAAGTCGAGCAGACCCTTCATGACGTAAACGACAGAAATAAAATATCTAGAAATAGAACAACTACAAAACTTTTTATGTTACTAACCCTACTTAAAAGTGGTGATGTCCATCCTCAACCAGGTCCTGCATCGAGAGTTAGACACCCGAAAAATCCATGTACTGTATGTGAAAAAGGGGTGATCTCCTCGAGTAAGGCCGTCTCGTGTGACAGCTGTGAGAAATGGACCCACATCAAATGCACGAAAACTATATCCGCGAAACAATATACTGAGTTTGTCGAGCAGAATAACGATTCCTCATTCACGTGTGATCAGTGTATGCTGCGTACCTTACCATTTCACAGTAGCCACTTAGAAGTCGAAAATCAAAACAACAATATCGACCTAGATCATGACACATCGGGAAATTTGGATAAATTTAAAATATTTAGGAAGAAAGGATTGCACTTTATTCATTGCAATGCCAGATCGATACTTCCAAAAATGCATGAAATAAGAACGATCGCATTAAATACCAAAGCGGCAGTCATTTCTATAACCGAGACATGGTTAGACAAATCAGTTACAAATGCCGAAATTAACATAAACAATTATTCTGTAGTCAGAACCGACAGATGTAGAAATGGTGGAGGAGTATGTATGTTCATCCGAAAAGACCTGGCATTTTCTCCGAGATTAGACCTCGCTCGTGACGGTATAGAAGCTATATGGATAGACATTTTACTTCTAAAGACCAAACCCATCCTGGTTGGCACAGTTTATAGACCACCCAAAGACAATGACTTTCTATCTGTATTTGAAGAACAATTAAATAAAATAAACCCTGGTTGTGAAATTTATATCCTAGGTGATTTTAATATATGTATGCTACATAAAATGTCTGTGTTATACAAAAGATATTTAAGTATAATGGCTATGTTTAACTTTAAACAATTGATAAAAGAAGCTACTAGAATAACTGCTAATAGTAGAACCCTTTTAGATCATGTTATTGTAAATTTTGAGGAGAAAGTAACTCAATCAGGTGTTTTATCCATAGGTCTTGGTGATCATTTACTTACTTATTGTACTAGAAAAAAAATTAAAAATTCAGACTGTGAGCATAGTACAGAAAATATAATTAAAATTAGATCAACTAAAAGGTATAGTCAACCTGAGTTTATTGAGAAGCTGAATAATGCAAATTGGTCTAAATTATATACAAACAGAAATGTAAATTCAGCTTGGAAAATATTTTGTGAAATTTTTATGTCTGTTTTAAATGACGTAGCATCTATAAGAGAGGTGAAGGTGATAAATCATACTGAACCCTGGATAACCCCAGAAATCCTGGAGCTTATAAAGCAAAGAGATCACTTTTTGAATAATTACAATAAAAATGGTAACAAAATGTTTCATTCAGATTATTGTAAATATAGAAATAAAGTCCAAAGGGAAGTTAAAGAAGCCAAAGCTACATTTTTTTTTAGAATAAAATTGAAGAAAATAGAAATAGTCCGAAAAATCTTTGGAAACAATTTAAAAGTTTGGGTTATAGCACAAAACAGAAGGAAAATGATAAAATTGTTTTAAATATTGACAATGTCAACTGTCATGATTCAATTACTGTTGCAAACTATTTTAATACATTTTTTACTCATGTAGCTGCCTCACTAGTGGAGAAATTACCAAAGGCAACACAAATTTACAACTTTAGCTCGAATATTTTTAGAAAGTTTTACCAAATGGTGAGTCAAAACAATTTATATTTTGAATTGTCGCCTGTCAGTGAGGATTATGTACTGAAAGAGTTGACAGGTCTAAACCCCAGTAAAAGTACAGGTCTAGATGGTATTCCCTCAAGATTCCTACGAGATGGTGCTAGTGTTTTATCAAAACCTGTAACATATATGGTAAACCTATCAATTACCAGTGGTATTGTCCCTGATGATATGAAAATAGCTCGTGTTTGTCCAATTTTTAAAAAGAACAGCAGACTCGATGTTGGAAACTATAGACCTGTAAGCATTTTGGTTGTAGTATCTAAAATTTTGGAAAAATCCGTTTATTCTCAATTAGAACAGTATCTAGTTCGTAATAATATATTATACAGCTTACAGTCCGGTTTTAGAAGTTCACATTCTACAGATACCTGTTTGATACATCTTTTGGATCATATTAAAACACAATCATCAAAGGGACTTTACACTGGTATGATCATGCTTGATCTACAAAAGGCTTTCGACACAGTCGATCATTTTATTTTATGTAATAAATTACAAACTATGGGTATAAAGTCTACAAAATGGTTTGAATCTTATTTAATGGACAGGAAACAAAAGGTCAGTGTAAATGGTACAGAATCAAATTTTCAAAATATATCCTGTGGCGTACCTCAGGGTAGTAGTATATTAGACCCTCTATTATTTTTATACTATGTAAATGATATGTCAACTAGTATTAGTTCAGAATGTAAATTATTATTATATGCTGATGATAGCACAATTTTATATTCTCATAGCTAAATCCTGAAGTTATTTCTACTAGACTTGGACAAGAACTAGAGTCTTGCAGTCGGTGGCTAATTGATAATAAATTGTCACTGCATTTGGGTAAAACAGAATGTATTCTTTTTGGCTCAAAGCGTAAGCTTTCGAAAATTGATACATTTCAAGTTGTTTGCAACAATCATACTATTTCTTCAACAAATAGTGTGAAATATTTAGGCCTTAACATCGACAAATTTCTTTCGGGGGAAATAATAGTTCAAAATATCATTCAAAAAATTAATGCAAGACTAAAGTTTTTATATAGACAAGGTCGATGCCTGTCAGAAAATTCTCGAAACAGTCATCAACAGTATACAAGATCTAGCGAGTTTAATTTTTGGGTACCATCTATAAAAGGTCAACAAAAATTTACTTTTTATTATAATGCAATAAAGGATTGGAACTTTTTGCCAAATAGTTTAAAAAGTATAAAAAAAATACGAATGCTTTTAAAATTGGTGTTAAGCAATTTTTATCTGACAAATTTCGAACAAATTGACATATTTGTCTAACTTATAGTTTCAATGATAAAAACCTGTCAAAGTCATGAAATATTTTTACTTTTTTCAGTCAGAGTTAAGTAAGATGAGTGCCAAACGGGACCCCATTGGAAATAAGCCATACGGCTTTCATGGGCTATCCTGATTAAATATAAAAAAATGTTGCTCTTACTTTTCAATGATATTCCAGGGCAATAGTCCGAAGGGTAAATAGTCCGAAGGGTCATTGGTCCGAAGGGTCGTCAGCTGAAACAACGATAAACAAGAGGCTCTATCGCTCACATGGACCATGGCTCTTAGACAGTCCAATAGACCGATGTGTTTATTATATATGCCCAGCTGAAGGTCATCTCTGAATGGACACAGACCTGCCGGACACAATTTTAAAAGGGGATCATCCAAGGACCATTGTGACCAAGTTTGGTAAATGGCAAAGTAGTAATAGAGGAGAAGATCTGTCAATGTGTTCAACATAGGGTCCAATGTTAAACTATGTTCCCCGCTGGCGGTAATCTTGGATCGATCCCGGACCTGCAGGACACATTTGTTGAAGGGGACCAACCAAGGACCTTTGTGACCAATTTTCGTTTCAATTAGCCTGGTAGTTTTTGAGGAGAAGCTCGTTTAATCTTTTTACCATAGGGTCCAATGTTAAACTATGTTCCCGCCTGCCGCCCATCTTGGATCTACGATAGACCTGCCACACACATTTTTTAAAGGGGACCATTCAAGGACAATTGTGGCCAAGTTTGGTTCCAATGGGCCAAGTAGTTTCAGAAAAGAAGATCTTTGAATGCGTTTTCCCATAGGGTGAAATGTAAAAATATGTTCCCCGCTGGTGGCCATCTTGAATGGGGTTAGCATCTCCAGTGTATCTTGGTGGCTGTCTTCTTGTTCCTCTGGTAACGAAAGTTATTATGGATTAAAACTTTCCCTCCTTTATTTCCTGCTAAAACATAAGCCATTTCGACCGTACGCTTCAGCTTTCCGACGAGTTAACGGCCTTTTGACAAATACATAAAGTTACGCATGCGGTTCTAGGGCTCATTCACGAATTGACAGGGGCTCATTAAAGGATATTGACATACTGAATGTTTCAGTATATGTTTTATGAAACAGTACATGCAAAGTCCGACATTTTTCTATTGTTTCTTTTTTATATAGATGTGTGTGTGTATGTGCGATTTACGATTCAAAAACCAGAATACAAATGGCATATCTGATTATCACGATGAAGTTTCTCTTTTATTTTTTTACCCTTTAATGTGTCTCATTGTTGAAGTTGACACTTCCTTTGCGAAAATTGGCACTTCCAGTCACTGAAATGTTAATGCAAATTGTAGCTGTATATACATTTTATTATTATTTTAATTATTGTTACTGATTGATTTAAAATTTAATTATAAAATCTAGATGTCCTCAGCAATAAAGAAGTACTTTTAATTGAGGGTCGTAAAGGGGGGATGCATGCACGTAGAACGTAAAATAATTTAGTGTTTAAACGTTAAACAAACAAAAATCAAGAACCGTCAGCACGTTGAACGATGTACATCCGTGCACGTCGAATGGTAAATAAAAAACACACAGAACGAAGCTCGAAAAATAAAAAAAGACAGCAGCACGTTGAATGAAAATAACCCTTTACCACCCTCATAATTGGTTATTATGTTTTATTTCATATTTTATTGAAAATTTATTCATGAATTTTTCAAAGGAATCAACATACTCCGGGCGCGACAGCGATGCGATGGGCTTTTGATGTCCCAGGTAAAATCGCAGCAACAGGCTGCGATATCGCGCGATGTCGCAGGTTGTTGTTAGCTAGCGAAAAAAAGACGTCACATGCACTGTCACTAGCGTTCCCAGGCGAGTTGAAATAATTTCAACTTAGTAGCGCTTTCACTGAACATTCTTGTAGTCAGATTTTGACGGAGTTTCTTCCTTGTTTTACCGAAAGAAAAACTAAACACGCGTTGTGACTAATAATGAAATGTTTCGTATCGTGTCGATGTCGCATCGCTGCTGCACCCGGATTATAAACCAACCTTAATATCGGGAGGTGGAGGGTCAAACAGGGAGGTAATTAAAAAAAATCAATAAATATAAAGCAATCAACACCCAATCGATTTATTTTCAATCTTGTGCTCAAGACACTGCGTACTTTCAAAAAATAGTTGTTTTCTATGTGATGTAATGTTTATTTGTATTTTAAAAGAAAATACATGTTATACGTGGAAATACTTGTCGGAACTTATTGCCTAGACCCGGATATGATTCGTCTAGGCTCTTTATTCCGGCCGGAACGTTGAGCCTAGGCAATACATTCCGGGCGGAATATCTGGCGGGTCGGAACAAATTGCCTGCTACACCGGTATACCATTCAGTATTTTTAAACACCTAGAAAATTATTTTCAAAGGACGTACATTAATAACAATCCTGATGCTAAACAATGATATTACGGGCGAAACATATGGTGGGTCCGAACAACTTGCTGCTACACCGTCCTATTTTTAAACTGCAGAATTACATTCCTGTTTCGGACCAATGACCCTTCGGACCAACGAACTGACACCCATCCCCCCGATTCATGTAGTATTGGAATTCATGTACATGATTTTTAAATTTTTATCAGTAAATCATAAAAGGTAGACCGTTTTGTATATGGTATGTCTTATGATATTTTAATACTTTGCATTGTTTTACATTGTCTTATAAATTGTATGTTTACTGTATTTGTAATGTTTGCAGTTGATATTTAATAAAATAAAACTATCTCTCTCTCTCTCTCTCTTTCTCTCTCTATCTATCTATCTATCTATCTATCTATTTTTTGAGATGATTGACAAACGATCAATTACAAGGTGACAACAATATACTTTAAATGTAGATATACTTTTAAAAAGCGTTGTTCGTGAATTTAAGTGGTTCTCCAAAAAAGCGGATGAATATAATCTTGACAGAGAAAGTAGACGAAATGCATTCTGGGATATCAATATTGACAAGCATGTTCAGTTAGTTCATTTATTTTGGCTCGGAAATTGAATGTCATATCATGACATTGAACTGAATAATTGACGTTTATTTTATCCATTTAAGCTTGATTAAACAAAAAGAACGCTATTTGTCAAATTAAAAGGATATGGTGAAAGAAAAACCCAATTCTGTGAGAACTTATGACGCTGAAGGATTTCGTCGTCGTGCATCTTGTCTGTGCTTCAAAGACAAAACAGAACAAGAGGTATTTAGAATACACATTCCTTCTTTGCTTGTGAGTACAAAGTATGATATATATTATAGCCTGCCTTATTGGAAAGTTATTTAATATTTAGTTAAACAAGCGAGGTATTGTACAGACCTCGTCCACTTCAGTACAAAACATGTATTTTTTTTCATGAAATAAAGTTGAATGTGTAAAATTGAATATAGAAATGTCGTATGCAAAATGATTAAAAATGCAGATTTTTATACAACACATTTTTTTTCACAGAACATTTTCTTCACTCATGACAGTTATGATAATGTTGACATTTATTATCATTGGGTGTTCTATATTTCAGCCAATGAAATCACAATGTTTTTAGTTACCATCTAAAAATAGAATAGCACATGGTCATGTTTACATGCAATTATTCTAATGTTGTTTTCTTGTTATTAACAGTGACCAGTGTGTTAATGGTATTGACAATTATTTACATTAAGTATATCACTATATGTGTAGGTAAAACATCAGAAAATAAAAATAGATGAACAGTGTTTTTACTGCTGTTCTCAAAATTTAACCTCGCATGACCTGTCACAGTTAGAGTTCACATTTTTAACAGTGGACATATTTCATATTTATCATTGTATTGTAGATGCATGTCCCATGTGTGCTATTGATTTGAAAAAGTAATATATTCTTGCATACCAAATATAAGATTATTATTTTTTTTAAAAACAGAACACCAAATTCATTGTCAAGAACAACATACATGTACCCATTGGCCAATGCAAGGTCATGACCAGTGCATCAAATTGATTGAACCACCATGAGTCCTGTGCATGTTGTTCAAGTGCATTCTACCTGTCTCTTAAATGTTGCAATATAATTTGGATTGCTGAACATATTTGATTTGAATAATAATTATGTAAATGGTAATTCTCAATGTTTAAATATCTGAACACAAATAAAATAGTATTCTAAATAGTTTATTAACCACTTAGGTATTCAGTTCAGTGTTGACACCTTTTATAAACAGATTATTTTGTTTATTGATTACTGGTTCATTGATTTAAAGGACAATTGGAGGCAATTAACAGAATAACAATAAGCTACAAATGTACTTGTGCATGTGTTTATATGATGTTACAGTCAGGTCAGAGTAGCTGCAATAATGTAGCTCCTGTGACAAACTTGTGTCTCGGCGGAGCAACCCTTGCGAGTAAGCGAGCATTTAGGGTTTTATTATTAGAACTAAGTCAGAGGTATTCTATACAGAATCACTGATTAAAAAGTTGAAGCCATTAGTTGCATTGAGATTGAAGATTAAGCAATTAAGTTTTATGCCAATAATAAACATATACAGCTGTAGGGATTAGGGTTATGGTGTTTACCTCCACATAATGACATTCAACAATATTTCAGTTATATCGTGGTGGTAAGTTTTATTGTTGAAGGAAACCAGACTACTTGGAGAAAACCACTGACCTGCCGCATACAGGTGTATCGTGTTGTATGATATCACAATTATGAAAAGAAAGTATGGTACCTGTAAGTTTTGTGATGTTTGAATAAACAACATATTTTATAATATGGTTAGTGAAAAAGTGGGAAAGCCTACAACAACTGATGTATCAGGGTATCTGTCTGGATTGTAGTGTATGTATAACAATAAAGGAAATCTATTATCCATTATTTATGATGCTTAATAAATAGCACAAATAAATTAGTTTTTATGTGAATCCATTTCAACTTTGTTTCAACTAGAATTATATATTTCTTTTTACCTCCAGGCCACAATGTAAATATCCAATAAAAATTGAGGAACCATGCCCATCAAATTGTGTTTTCTAAATTCTATGAATTAAATAAATTCACAGATTTATCTGTAAAAAATAAAATAAGGTAGTTTAAGCTTTAAGTTTAAGTCAATGGACATAAGTAATCGTCACCCTCAGTTTTACTCTATATATTTCATATAAAACCACATTTTTCAATTTTTTTTTATTTTTTTTTTTTTATAAGAAGTAATTTCTTAATGGATTTTGATCATTTTTGCACCAGAAGAAGCAGAAATATTTAAAGACTATTTGTTTATTTTAGCATGATTTTCTATTAGATTGCCTTTATTTTCTTATAATTTAAAGACAATTTTTGATTTCTGACGTCAAATTTGCTATAGACATATTTTAACAAAAATAAAATCGGAAAAATCAACATTTGTGTTTAAATCACAAGAAAACAAAAACCATGCAGACAAAAATTACTATCAGATAAACAAATAAAATTCAAAGAATTCTGCATGTCTTGAAATAAATTTCATAAAAATCTGCCCATAGATTCATGTAGCTTTAAAATATTTTTTTGAAAAAATGTGGTTTTAAATGAAATATATAGTAAATATTGACTGGACTGTAGATGGTATAAAGTTTGTAGGCTATATAACCTTATATTGTGATCGTCTTTATAGAAAAATTAAGTTTATGCTTTTGATAGCAATTAGAAAGCCAATTATATGACCGTCATGACAGGACATTGGTGATTGCTAAGCACAGAACCCAAAATGGGAAAAATGTTTAAATTTATTTTGTTGTCTGAAACCACTACTGATACAATATGTTGTGAATGTTCCTTGGATTATCCCTCACAATTGTATGTTGTTTTGCTGAATAAAGTTTTATGACAAGAAATGTTACTACCTATTTATATAGAGGGAACTGTACAATAAAAAATCACAATCTGGATAAACAAAACAACACCAGTGAAACATAAAATACGTATTAGAGGAAGCAACTTACATAAAATAATAAGGAAATAAGAAATCTTATCTTTAGATATTGGAATTGATGGGGTTAGGGTTATTGTGTTTAATGCCACTTTCAACAATATTTCAGTTATATTGTAGTGGTCAGTTTTATTGGAGGAGTAGACACTGACAAACTTGATCAGTTATATTGTAGTGGTCAGTTTTATTGGTGGAGTAGTCACTGACAAACTTGATCAGTTATATTGTAGTGGTCAGTTTTATTGGTGGAGTAGTCACTGACAAACTTGATCACATAATGTAATGTTGTATTAAGTACACTTCGTCATGAACCCGCGTTCAAACTCCCCCTATTTTAGTGGTGATAGGCACTGATTACATATAGTTCATTAGTTGTAAATCCATCTACCATGCGATCACGACCATGAAGGCCCTATCAAAAAAGAAATTGGTAACTATTGTAAAAAGGTACTATAACTACATGTAAGGAAATTGAAAGAACAGGAGATATTTATTAGTTGTACCGAAGTCAAACTCGGCTATTTTATATTAATTTGATGAAGGGTGGGTGTCTGGTACAATTATCAACTTTTGGTTTCTGAACATTGTCTCAAGTTTTAAATATCTGACATAGTTGGAAACCCATGACTGATCACACTGATACTTTCCATTCATCACCCGTGGTTAAATTGAAACAATTGCATTCATTTCGTAGTCTTCTGATTACAAATCTGACATTTAGAAGTTGCTATAGCAAACATAGCATTTTACGATTGGTTGGTTATGTCTCTAAAAGTAAAAATTTTAATATGAAGCACTTTTTTTTTTCTTTTTTTTATCCGAATGAAATATTGAAGTTGTGTAAAATAATTTTCTGGTCCAGTAGAATTTTTCTAATTGAAGTAGGGCACCATAGGAAAATACAGAGAGAAGAAAGAGTCTGTATTATATAATATCGGTGAATAGACATGTTCTTTTTTGTTTTCATTGTCAAACATTGAATCATTTTGATAAAGTAAAACAATTTCAAATACATTTTGTAACTATATTGATGTTGATTCAGTGTATTTTGTAGAATAATAAAAAAAATTCAGATAACTGTGTACAGTGGTCACCCTTTTATAAAGCCATCCTCTGCAATGAAAAATAAAAAGAATTTGTAAGAGGGATGGCCTCTCTTATGGGGAGCAAGTTAGTAGTATTTTAGTATCTCAGACTCAGTCCACCTGAAATCTGGTCTGATGGTGGCTTTATAAGAGGGGAACTACAGTTATCTGAAAAATGAAATTATTCTACAAGTGACAGTGGACTTACTAAATAAGGGTAATAACAAAATTACCAAACACCGAGCAATCTTCCAAAGGGAAAGTCAAAACTCATAAATCAATAAACAGACAAAATCGGTCAACAATCGGAAAACTGGGAAAACAGCAATGGCCCTGACTTGGTACAGGATGTACATGTATGTGACATCATTTTGACTCTACCCTGTTGTCAATGTCAATATATTTACCAGTCACAGGTCATTCCCTTATCAAATTTAAGATGTTTGTAGAGCATGTTTTTATAATGCATACACAGGTTAGTGAACTTTTAAAGCCACATGTTGGTCATTTGACTTTCAACAGTTGACATATCCAATATCACGTACCTGATGTAGATGAACTTTTCTATAGATACCCAGGGTAATTAGTTTTACTCTTGACAAGTTCAAACTGTCTTCTCGATCACACACCTGGGATTCATGGGATTGTTTTCAAATCAATGTGGATATAGGAACTGGAAGTCAAATTTCAAAGACTTGACATTTGTCTCCTAATTTCAGTGACATAAAAAAATCAATTGAAAGGTCATTGAAAAGCTTCTTATGGTACAATAACATCTAGATATGTCATCCAAATTTACTTATAATAAAATACAATCTGAAAAGGATTTTGAACTTGTTTCTGATTTTTTGAGAAAGACAATTTGCACATTTCAGACTTGATTATAAAATTATGGTTGGTTGGTTTTATGTTGTTTAATGCCACTTTCAACAATATTTCAGTTATATCGTGGCAGTCAGTTTTATTGGTGGAGGAAACCTGAGAACACCACCGATCTGTTACAAGTCACTGACAAACTTGATCACATAATGCTGCACCATCTAAGTACCAGAGGAAGTTTGTTGCTATAGAAACGCTATGGGATTGGACTGTGATTTGAAAACTGATAGTGTATTAACATTTAATTTGTCTTTTATTTTAATTTTCTAGCCAATGTACATACACTATACAGCATGCTCTTTCACATTCTGCAGTACATATTTTTCACCACTTGTGCATGTAGAATATAAATGTTCGTAAAATTCAGATGCAGGCTTGCTTGTTTGGAAAGCTATTAATCCTTTACCAAAAATTAATTTTATTTTTACCGAAAATGTACTTTATAGTGTTTATTCAGATATTTCAAAAAATACAAAACAACTGAAAATCTTTGTCGTTCATGCTGTGCTGGCATCGTTTGCTCTAAATGAATCGGGTACCAGGATGGGTACATGTATCCCCAAAGATAAAAATGCCAATTTATTAATCAGGTGATAATTGTTCGAAAAAATTGCCGTGGTCATTGAATAGAGTTCCAATTTCACTAATAGTTTTATGTAAATTAGGGTTTATATTTATATTATTAAAATCATTTTCAGTAAAACTTGAATGATTGTAAGTTTTTACTTATTTAAGATACTCCTTGTGACCAGTAGTAAAGACAGAGAAAGATTTGTTGTTCCAGGGGGTGGTATAGAACCTCAGGAAGACCCTAAACTTACTGCAGAAAGAGAAGCATTAGAAGAAGCTGGAGTTCGAGGAGATCTCGGTCGTTACCTTGGAACTTTTGAGGTAAGAATGAATATCTTTGTTCCTTCCTTTTATGAACCAGATAATTAAAAGTAAAGCTGCTGTACATTAATATGTTATCAACTTGAGTTTTCCAAATTAGGATATTTCAGTTTATATACTTTATGGTTCATGTTTGTAATAATATTAATATGTGATTGATTGATTGGTGATTAATGCCAACATTAGCAGTATTTCAGGATATATGTTTAACCTGTATATAAAGGGCAACTACTCATATTGGGTACATTTTCAGTTTCACTTGAATGCCCTTTATATACAGTTTTGAATTAGTGACTATCACCACTAATGTTGTATGTTTGAATCCTGCTCAGGCGGGGTGTACTTGATACAACATTATGTGATCAAGTTTGTCAGTGACTTACAGCAGTTCAATGGTTTTGTCCAGGTAATCCGGTTTCCTCCACCAATAAAACTGACTCCCACCATATAGCTGAAATATTGTTGAACGTGGCGTTAAACACCATAACCCAAACCCTATATTAAGTTTTGAGTGTATAAGAATTCCAACTCTTGTAAATATCCTAAGACTCTTTTGGAAAAGTACCTTGCAACTATAGATTCCTAGAACTAGAAAAAATAATTGCTGTGGCATGAAACAATCGAATTTAAAAAAAAATGTGAATTATAACTTTGGTAAATATCCTGGACGTCTCACAATAAATGTGATTAGATTTGNGGGGGTGGGGGTGGGGGGGTTAATAACAGTTTAACTATTGTACTTATTGTTAGATAATTTAATTATATTGATAAAATTTTGTGATTATTTAAGAATAAAGAGAAGATGCATAGAACATTGGTGTTTGCATTTATAGTCACAGAATTCTTAGATGACTGGGAAGACAAAAGAATCATGGGTAAGTGTACAATCTAATTACAGTAATTATGGGATCATGTCAGGTCAGGTCATTAATCTTTGGCCTCAAATCAAATCCAAGACAGTTAAATATATTGACCAGTTGGAAAACAGATTTCAGCATGCTCTTGCATTTAATTACTCAAGAAGATTTTTTGGTTGAAAATGTGACCTCTGATGTTATTCTATATTGGATGTCATTGAATCTGTATGTATATCTAAAAAAAGATCAAACAAACATATGATTTTAATTACTGTTAGCCTGTTGTGTAGATAGAACATAAAGTACAAAATGAGTAAACATCATTACTGGGAAGACAAGCTTTCTGTAAGTGTTGAATAGATGGAAAATTAATAGTCACATAATTCTTAGACAACTGTGAAGATAAACGTTACAAATAAAATGAAAGTTATACAAATTAATATATTCAAAGTCATGAAGGCAAATAGAAAAAAAAATAATGTGATTCTTGTTGCACAATAGTACTTAATTTGTTTTGTAGAATTGGATTAAATTAAACATAAAAGAATCATCAAAGCTTCATTTTAAATTAAGGTTGTGAAGAAAATTGGTTTTTCTTTACTTTTTATAAATCATTATTAAAAAGTGAGATCTACTCTTATGGAGTATTTTTTTAAATTTTATGAAGTCTTTGCATGGTTTCTGGAGTTATATCCCTTGATTTTCAAAATTTCAATATACCTGCTTTTAAATTCTATTTTTACTCAAATAGAAATATATAGAATTCTAAAATTTATAATACTTGTACACAAATATGAAGTGCTTCATTATAGATGAAAAAAGAGAAGTCTATCTCTTGCAATTGTTTGAAAATACAGAAAATTTACAAAAATTGTGTGTTAATTAAATATATGACTTTTACAAACAACATGATTATGATATATATAACCACTTGTAATCGAGAATGCTATCAACATGCACCAAAAATTAGGTCATGATGACCTACATTTGTAAGCACAGCCTAAATATGTCTCACAATATATAGTCCCCATAAAATAGCTCATTATTTTGAAAAAAAAGCGAGAGCTCTGTTCATGTGTGTTGAAATCTTGACCTGCTTTTTGCTTACCAATTTTTATCCAAAAATGAAAATCACAAATTTCTAAACATTAATTTAAAGTTTAAAGTGCTGCAGTGCTGAGAAATATGGTTAAATCTGATCATATTATAAGTAGACTGTTCTCTAAACAGCATAGATCATGTACATCTAGTGTACATGTCTGCATATTTCTTAAACAGGCTTAAGATAAAACATTATGAAGAAGTATTAAAAGATATATGACATTACTTAATATTTGCATTGCCAGAGTGCTCTTTGAAATTGGGGGGATTTAGTTTCCAACAGTACCATAATGATTAAGTTTACATTAAAATTTGAACATTTGATTTTAATCCAGAAATCAATTTCTTGGTGTTCTTTTTTCTTTTATGAATTTTCTTCTTTTTTTTTTATTTCTATTATCAAGGACCCACAAAGGACATGAACATGCAAAATATGCTATCATAGACTAAGCACATATAGACAAGAACATTCATTCCACATAAACTTGCTGAATTGATAAGATTTACCAACATACAGTTGTAAAATTCGACCCAAAGTATTTATTTATAAGCTGTTGTCAAATCAGGAAAATTTATTTATATAAAAATAGAAAAAAAAAGAGTAAGACGTTTTTTTTGTATCAAATCATGAAAAGTTATTTATTTTATTTATATAAATATACATGTAGAAACGAGTAAGTAAGACATCTATTTCATGTTTAGCTCAAGTATTGATAACTTCCCTATTGTACAGACATGATAGATTTTTATTTGTTTTTTGTCATATGATATAAGCAATTCGTTAATCCTGTCCAGTGATGGTGATTTCTCCTCCTAATATTTATACAGAATTAGAAAGATGATTATATACAATTCTTCAATTCTGTCCAACAAGTGATGGTAATTTCTCCCTGTAATATTTATACAGAAAAATGATTATATTCAATTCTTCAATCCTGTGAGTGATAGTGATTTCTCCCACTGATATTTATACAGAAAGATGATTATATGCAATTCTTCAATCCTGTCGAGTGATAGTGATTTCTCCCACTGATATTTATACAGAAAGATGATTATATGCAATTATTCAATCTTGTCCGACAAGTGATGGTGATTTCTCCCTTTAAAGAAAAATGATTATATTGCTAATGCAAGTTATTGAACAATTTACACATTCAGTAGATTTTCATCATAAGTACTGTATACATTGAAAGAAAATAATATTACACCATAATAAAATGATTGCTTTGTGTGTAATTTACCTTTAAACACAGCCATTTATTATTAAACTGATTGGATTCCTAGGCAAAAAATATTATCCTGATCGCTGACTCACTTGAAATGTGATAAACGGTAAACAGAAATTAGTGCATTTTGCCAAAAATATTTTGATAAATTGGCATTAATGTAATGTTGTCAGTTTTCATTTCAAGCAATACATCTAGGTATATGTAAACATATGTTCTCTAACAGGTGATCTGTAAGGCCAAACAAAAGAAAAAAAATGTGATTTTAATATGCTTTATAATGCATTTATCTTCAGTATCAAGAATGCAGGAGCAAAAAATATTTTTTAGATCTGCAAATTCTAACAAAAAAGTTTCTACTGATAGCTTGACACTTTGTTTGTAAAATTTCAAAATATTGCTGCACTTATATTCTTTAGATAAATTATAAAAACATGGCTGTCATGGGGCATACATAATACCTTCTGCTTATCTGAAATATGAGGAAATCTCATAAATAAGTTGGATTTTTAAACTTTAACTTAAAAAAATATATCCTTTGTCCTCAAAAAACCTTCATTTTGTTCCATTCTAACATCCAATATTGTCACCACTGGACTGGACTCAGTGATTTCTAATTCATGGCAGTGTGAGTAAAATCTTTTAGAAAACACTGGTCATTTCTCAACCAAAACCCTGCAACGAGTTTGTTCACATATTCCTATCCAGTTAAGGATGACATAATAGGTTGATTTAAAGCTTTGAAACTGTTTCCATTTGAATCACATCTTAGTTTGAACACAGTGAGTTTGAATCACATCTTAGTTTGAACACAGTGAGTTTGAATCACATCTTAGTTTGAACACAATGAGTTTGAACACAGTGAGTTTGAAAAACATCTTAGTTTGAACACAGTGAGTTTGAATCACATCTTAGTTTGAACACAGTGAGTTTGAATCACATCTTACTCTTAGTTTGAATCACATCTTAGTTTGAACACAGTGAGTTTGAATCACATCTTAGTTTGAACACAGTGAGTTTGAATCACATCTTAGTTTGAACACAGTGAATTTGAATCACATCTTAGTTTGAACACAGTGAGTTTGATCACATCTTAGTTTGAATCACATCTTAGTTTGAATACAGTGAGTTTGAATTACATCTTAGTTTGAACTTAGTGAGTTTGAATTACATCTTAGTTTGAACACAGTGAGTTTGAATCACATCTTAGTTTGAATACAGTGAGTTTGAATCACATCTTAGTTTGAATACAGTGAGTTTGAATCACATCTTAGTTTGAATACAGTGAGTTTGAACACAGTGAGTTTGAATTACATCTTAGTTTGAACACAGTGAGTTTGAATCACATCTTAGTTTG
>MJUT01025138.1:96040-128469 GCA_002080005.1 Gigantidas platifrons
CATCTTAGTTTGAACACAGTGAGTTTGAATCACATCTTAGTTTGAACACAGTGAGTTTGAATTACATCTTAGTTTGAACTTAGTGAGTTTGAATCACATCTTAGTTTGAACTTAGTGAGTTTGAATCACATCTTAGTTTGAACACAGTGAGTTTGAATTACATCTTAGTTTGAATCACATCTTAGTTTGAACACAGTGAGTTTGAATCACATCTTAGTTTGAACACAGTGAGTTTGAATTACATCTTAGTTTGAACACAGTGAGTTTGAATCACATCTTAGTTTGAACACAGTGAGTTTGAATCACATCTTAGTTTGAACACAGTGAGTTTGAATTAAATCTTAGTTTGAACACAGTGAGTTTGAATCACATCTTAGTTTGAACACAGTGAGTTTGATCACATCTTAGTTTGAACACAGTGAGTTTGATCACATCTTAGTTTGAACACAGTGAGTTTGAATCACATCTTAGTTTGAATACAGTGAGTTTGAATCACATCTTAGTTTGAACTTAGTGAGTTTGAATCATCTACCAGTTAGTACTGTAGTCCACACACAAAATAAATTCTCATATTTTTTTAAATCCCTTGCAACTGGTGACTGCTGTGTAAAATAATATTTTTTGATATAATGGAATGGAAAAAAACCTCAGGAAGCAACTTTTCACGAATTCATATTCCTTACAACTATTTCTTGGTTTTATTCTGATCCAACATCCAATAAGATTTCCATCGAGAGCATATATTAGGTTTTCATTGGCTGGCTCATTGTATTATCTTTTCCTGAATCCAGAGTGCCCTTTGAACAAGCACTGCAGGAAAAATAAAAAAAAAAGATATATCTCATTTCGTTTTGATCCGAAATTGAGTACATGTTTGTGCATTTGACTGTTATAATATGAAATATGACTGAGTGAAATTGTGAAATGTTAATGCTGGTATGGTATATGTTATTAATATTAATAAACTTTACAATATTTAAATTAAAGAGGAAATATTATCAGAACTACTGGAGTGGATAGGCCATTAATGAAAAGAATAATTTGATTTGACAATCAATAATTAATCCAACCAATTGCAAAACTACAAAATACAAATCGTGTAACTCAGTATAGCCTCCCTCACAAAACATATATATGTAACCTTATTTTACAACTTTAACTTATTTATTTCATACTTATTATGGCGGTATTTGTAAGATTACTTCACCAGTATTTTGTTTTCTTGTTGATAACCCTGCATCTGGATAATAAAATTCTATACACCAAATGACATTAAAAGGACAAGGAAGCCTAGATAGAAGTAGAGAGTACCACTTAACTGTAGGCTAGTGTCCGTTTCATAGAAGTAGAGAGTACCACTTAACTGTAGGCTAGTGTCCGTTTCATAGAAGTAGAGAGTACCACTTAACTGTAGGCTAGTGTCCGTTTCATAGAAGTAGAGAGTACCACTTAACTGTAGGCTAGTGTCCGTTTCACACTCGTTTTGGATACGAGTTACAGTATGCTCATCGTTGAAAACCCTATTGTGACTGTTAAATGTAGAACAGCAATAAAAGTGCTTCATTTACATTTGTACTTTATTTTGTGTCTGCATGGATAATCTCATGTTCATTTATATCCATATCATTTCTGACTACCAGTACGTTAGAAATTAAAATGTTACACACTAGCCTAGTTTTTATATCCCCACTCTACGAGAGTCTGGGGTATATAGGGATCCTCATGTCAGTTCGTCCGTTTGTCAGTTCGTCCATTCGTCCATCACACTTTTCGTTTCCGGATAATAATTAAAGTACCGCTCTACCAAATCTTTTCAAACTTTAACACAATGCTGTGGACCATTAAATACAGGTTAAATTCGATTACGGTGTATTTCACATTTACCATTCCTGAGTTATGGCCCTTTTCTCTTAGAAAATAGGGACTTTTTAGGTTTCCGGATGATATTTAAAGTATGGCTCAACCAAATCTTTTCAAACTTTAACACAATGCTGTGGACCATTAAATACAGGTTAATTTGGATTACAGTGTATTTCACATTTACCGTGCCTGAGTTATGGCCCTTTTTCTCGTAGAAAATAGGGACTTTTTAGGTTTCCGGATGATATTTAAAGTATTGCTCAACCAAATCTTTTCAAACTTTAACATAATGCTGTGGACCATCAAATACAAGTTAAGTTCGATTACAGTGTATTTCACATTTACCGTTCCTGAGTTATGACCCTTTTTCTCTTAGAAAATAGGGACTTTTTAGGTTTCCTAATGATATTTAAAGTACCGCTCAACCAGATCTTTTCAAACTATAACACAATGCTGTATACCATAAAATACAGGTTAAGTTTGATTATGGTGTATTTCACATTTACCGTTCATAAGTTATGGCTCTTTTTAGCTCACCTGGCCAAAGGCCTAGTGAGCTTTTGCCATCACTTGGCATCCTTCGTCCGTCTGTCCGTCCATCGTACATCGTAAACTTTTTCAAAAATCTTCTCCTCTGAAACTACCAGACCAATTGTACCCAAACTTAGGATGTTTAGTTTGAAAATTGTGTCCGGTGATGGCATGCACCAATCAACATGGCCGCTGTTATTAAAAATAGAATATATCCAATATATGGTAAAATTGCAGGTTTTGGGTAATAACTCGGAAACCGTTAGTAATATCAAAAATCTGACATGGGGTAAAAATGTGCAGCATGTTAAGATCTACCCACCCTGAAATTTTGATGTGAATCCTATTACCCATTTTGGAGTTATTGCCCTTTTTTCATCAAATTTTCAAAATTTTAATACTTTTTGTTCTTTATTTAAAAAACTATAAGAGATTGCTTTTAAGTTTAAATTATAGAAATGTGCAGCATGTCAAGATCTACCTGCCCTGCAATTTTGAAGTAAATCTGATTACCCATCTGGGAGTTATTGCCCCTTTTTTCATCAAATTTTTAAAATTTTAATACTTTTCGTCTTATATTTCAATAACTATAAGAGATAGAGGTTAAGTTTAAATAACAAAAATGTGCAGCATGTCAAGATCTACCTACCCTGCAATTTTGAAGGAAATCTGATTACTCATCTTGGAGTTATTGTCCTTTTTAGCTCACCTGGCCAAATCGGGGATGAAATTTAAAAAAAATCTTCTTCTCTGAAACTACTGAGCCAATCTCAACCAAACTTTGCTGAAATGATCTTTGGGTGGCCCCCTCCAAAATAGTGTTCGGCATTTCAGACCTCCGACCAAGATGGCCGCCACAGCCGAACTGAATTTAACAATGGAGCCTATGGGAAATTCACATAAAAATCTTCTTGTCTGAAACCATTTGCTCAATAAGAACTAAATTTTGATGAAATAGTCATTGGATGGTTCTCTTCTAAAAATGTGTCTGGTAGTCCCACCCTCTGACCAAGATGGCTGCACAGCTGAACTTAGTTTAACATAGGACCCTATGGGAAATTCACATAAAAACCATCTTGTCTGGAACCAGTAGCTCAATTAGAACCAAACTTTGATGGTCTTTTTCCGAAATTGTGTCCGGCAGTCGCGCTCTCCCACCAAGATGGCTGTCACAGTGCAGTTGAGTTGTTATTGAAAGCAGCTTTGATCCAGATGAGCGATTACGGGCTCCTGGGAGCCTCTGGTTCTCTTAGAAAATAGGGACTTTCTAGGTTTCCAGATGATATGTAAGGTACGACTCAACCAAATCTTTTCAAACTTTAACACAATGCGATGTACTACAAAGCACAGATTAAGGTAGATTATGGTGAAATTGACATTTACCGTTTTTCTCTTAGAAGATAGGGACTTTAAAGGTTTCTGGATGAAAATTTGGAATGCGGGGGTATCTGTGATCACCAGATCAACATTCTCTAGTTTAACTTGTCATGTCAGATAGATTGAAATTAAGCTCTGAGAATTTTTGTTTGATTTGTGGTGAACAATTAAAGGAACTTAGCAGTGTATTAAAGAATCATCCCCATAATAACATCAGGAATGATTCTTGTCAGAAAATGAAATTACTGAAAATCAATAAAAAAAATAGCTGGAACCATCTACATCCCCTTTCAAAATAGTCATTTTTGACCTGTTGTGACCGTGTCCAGCAACCTTCGGAAAACAATTTTTGAAGGAAAATAGTTGAAATCAGTTAAAAAACTGAAAAAAATCACCCCTGTAACACACAAGTCTCATGGTGATGTGCCGTAGACATACACTGACTCTTTTGATGGGTATATAAAACATTTCAAGCAGTTATTTTTTGGTTAATCAGCAAGAAGCATAAATGTAGAATATTGATTTCGTTGTGAATACAAAACTAATGCTTCATGGAAATTGATTAGGATAGGGAGAATTAAGTTAGACAGGGTTGTTGTATAATGGTATTGTTCCACCACTAGGAATGGATACATTGTGTGCCATTGTTTAATAGTTAATGTCTATTAGGTAGTTTTAACTTAATCAAACTGGGATTGGAGGCTGCCTATTTTTTAATATTTCATTCTGGTTACAATACTAGAATTGGAGCCTGTCTATTTTTTAATATTTCATTCTGTTTACAATTCTGGGATTGGAGCCTGTCTATTTTTTAATATTTCATTCTGGTTACAATACTGGGATTGGAGCCTGTCTATTTTTTAATATTTCATTCTGAATTACAGTAAGAAAAGTTAATTCATTGTGTTAGTAACATATTTCATGGTTTTAGAAGAAAATGGTTCATATACAACAAAATAACCAGTTTTCAACAGTCTTTTACAATGGAAAGTATGGTTATTGAATACATGTTGTATGACAGGTGGGCATCCAGTGGTTTAATTATAGGCACCTCTATATAACATTTGTGAAACAAAAGTCCAGTTGTATCTTAGATACGGACATATACTAATCTAACCAAAACCAAACATATCAATGTAGTAAACCTTTGGTGTTCCCTTGTCAGAAATAATGTAGTAAACCTTTGGTGTTCCCTTGTCAGAAATAATGTAGTAAACCTTTGATGTTCCCTTGTCAGAAATAATGTAGTAAACCTTTGGTGTTCCTTTGTCAGAAATAATGTAGTAAACCTTTGGTGTTCCCTTGTCAGAAATAATGTAGTAAACCTTTGGTGTTCCCTCGTCAGAAATAATGTAGTAAACCTTTGGTGTTCCCTTGTCAGAAATAATGTAGTAAACCTTTGGTGTTCCCTTGTCAGAAATAATGTAGTAAACCTTTGATGTTCCCTAATTGTCAGAAATAATGTAGTAAACCTTTGATGTTCCCTTGTCAGAAATATATTAGACAGCTCAGCTTTTCATCCACAATTGCTGCCATTGTTAATATATGAAATTCTTGAAATTACTAATATGTCTAAAAGCTATAGTTATACAGCTAAAACTTGCTTAGTGACAAACGTGTTAAACACATCAAATATGAAGTGGTTCACCTAGACTAAATGAAATCTTCAGAACATTATTGCAAGTTAAGTTTTATCAAAATTTCTTCAGGACATTCTTTAATACTTAAACTAGTTTTAATAAAAAAATTCTTCAGGACAATTTGAGAAATAGGTGGACAAATGTCCTGAGACCGTTGCCTACCTGAATCACTGATTAATTTTGAGTAATAACCTTAAGCTTAACGTTTAAATTTGAATGAAATAATGACTCAGAATTAAATAAGAGTTATATTAGTCTGTTAATAAAAAGTTAAGAAACACCAATATTAATATAAATCCTGATTAAGTCTTCACACATTAATTGACTGTTATGTACTTAATGGCTGAGTATGATAAATAGTATTAAAACAACATTAACAACATAACAGAGAGTTTTGATTATGGCACTGATAAATATATACATGACAGTAATGATGTATTTAACTCACTGTCTGAAGATAACTATTTTGAGATATGAATTGTAAAACGAAAATGAACCGATCAGAGCTACTAACAAAAGTTCTTTTAGACAAAAAGTTCTTTCATTTTTTGTTGTTGAAAATATTTAATGAATGGTGTAAATAAAATTGGTAATTAAAAGTCGGCATTTGTTTTGAGCACAAATTAGAAGGGATTTAGTTGTACAGTCTGATCCACTTGTAACGAAATCAGTTAAAATGAAATCTGGGTTATATTAAACAGATTATTTATCCTCCCTTGAGTAGATATCAGGTCTGGTTAAATTGAAGTTGCTAATAATAAAAGGATTTCATTAAGGGGTCGTCGTCATGATCGTATAGTAATTGGATTTACAACTACCTGTGCAATCAGTGCCTATCACCACTAATGTTGTGAGTTTGAATCCCACTGATGGTGAGTGTACTCAATACATCATTATTTGATATTTGTCACTGACTTGCAACAGGTCAGTGGTGTTCTTCGGGTACTCTGGCTTCCTTTACCAATAAAACTGAGAGCTATGATATAACTGAAATATTGTTGAAAGTGGTGTTTAACACCATAACTGTAATAACATGCCATGATATTCTGACATAACATAGACCAATCATGTAGGTTTCAGATAATATAGGGTGTGGCAAAGGTTACATTTCAGACAAAATGGCCAGATAGACTAAAAAAACTACAAATTTAGTGGAAAATTTTGAAGAAATTAATTGATGTTTTTACACCAAAAAATGTTATACATCAGAAGGTCAGGTATATTGGTGTTTGTTTGTTTTGTTGATAGTGGTGGAATTGACCATCATTGTTTAAACTTTCTCTTTATAAAGTCAGTTTTATTGACTTTGTGCAAGTCACTTACAAACTTCATCACATCAGGTTGTGTTGATTAACCTCTTCACCATGGACAAGAGTGTCAAACTCTCAATCCTCAGTGGTGATAGGAAGTGATTACATATGTAGATGTTAATACGATTATCTTGCATTTGACAGAAGGGCCCGGGTGGCTCAATGGGTTAGGTAGTTGGATTACCTAACAACTCATACAAGCCTATCACCAATACGGTGTGGGTTGCGCCCGGCTTTGTAAATTACAAAAAGGGGTGCACTCTCTTTAATGGTAATTTGGACATTTTTTCTTTGATTTCTTTGAGTAATATTGTCAGAATCAACCACCTAGCCCTGATACTGAAAATTATCAGTCAGTGTGATGTCAAAACACATTATGACGTTGTCTTGACATACATAATCACTACTATCACAGCGTGTCATATCAGACTCACTGTATCCTAACCACTAGAGATAATATCTGTCTCAACCTTCAAAACTGATGTTATTCTATGTTTATTTTTATAATTTACTGTTATGTAATTATATATTAACTATGAAGTAATAGACCATTTTAGAATAAAATCCTACACAAGAAGATATCAGGAGAAGTAAAGTAAAGATATCATTTCTATTGATTTTATTTATATAGAATATTCAATACATGCCTTAGAACTAATATAATCTTGCATTGATTTCCTCTATATATAACCTTGTAATTTCTTTTGGTTTTTCAAAACATTCTATTTTCCTTGGCATGTTTAAATTAAAATATCTATATATAATTTAAATCTCCATATATATACTCAGAAGAAATATAAAAAAAAAAACCAGTTTAATTCATTTGAGCTTGTCTTTTTGATCTTAAGTCATTTAACAGGGATAAGCTGAAGTCAGATTTGATTGAATTATGGTCCTTTTGTTGTATTCTTAAATTTTATGTGCATCCAATAACTCAAATGCTTAGTAGATCTTATAATCATATCAATCAGGGGCGGATCCAGGATTTCAAGTTATGGGGGGGGGGCGCACTTAAAAAAAATCGCGCCGAGCGGAGGGAGGCGCAAAAATTTTGGGGGTATTTCATGTGAAAAATCACAATTTTAAGCAAAAAAAATCATATTTTTTTCAATTTTAGGGGGGGGCGCTCGCCCCCCTTGAATCCACCCCTGTCAATATTCCATTGAGTTTCCTGTGAAACAATTTACAAGCTAAATTTATACTGATCAGTTTTATATACTACCTGTATGTTTTATCAAGGTAAAACAACCAATCTCTTTGAAGTAGAAATCCATTAGATATACCCATATTCAATTTTTACATTTGTAATTAGAAAGGGTATATGTACCTTTTAAGTATCAAATACTTGGTTATCTTCCTGTAAAACCAACAATTCATTTGCATCAAGAATCAGCTATATAATGTATGTACATTTGATATCTCAATATCGATTTTTGAATAAAATGAGCTATTCATTTATCGTAAAAATTGAATATAATGTACATTTTGTTCACCTGATATCTGATCTCAAATATTTAACTACATGTACCTTGGAGCAATATCAACAAATTCATTTGTAGTATGAATTGTCTTAATATACACCTGTTATCTCAAATACATGGTTATCTTGGAGTCAAATAGGCAAATAATTTGTAATAATAGTCATCTAACAACAGTAAACCTCCCTAGCTCTAGAGTCTGTTGTGGTTGTGATCGTATGGTAGTTGGATTTACAACTACCTATGCAATTAGTGCCTATCACCACTAACATTGTGAGTTTGCATCCCATTCATGGCGAAGTGTATTCGATTCAACATTATGTGATAAAGTTTGTCAGTGACTTGCAACAGGTTAGTGGTTTTCTCTGGGTACCCCGATTTCCTCCACCATTGAACATTACCTCCATGATATAACTGAAATATTGTTGAAAGTGGGGTTAAGCATCATGAACCCAAATCTAAACCCAATTTCTCAAATAATTGTTTATCCTTATGAATAAGTCAAATCGGCGGTTCATGTGTAGTAAGAATTGGCTAAAGTTATCACTGATAATCTTAATGTAAAATTATAAATAAAAATGTATCAGATAAATTTAAGCCTACTTGGTTATTTCAAGACCAAGTCTTGATTCCTGTGACTTACATGTATATACAAGAGTCACCTGTTTGTTATCCCCTCACCAACGAAGTTGCGAAGGGATATAGTAACACTACCGTCCGTCCTTCCGTAACATCCTTGTGGACACTCTAGAATCAACATCCTTCAATGGATTTTGACCAAACTTGATACATACATGTACTTAGCCCTTAAGAGAATCTGGAACCCTATCGATTTTCAAGGTCATAGGTCAAAGTCACCGGGTCAAATGTTTACTGCATAACATCCTTGTGAACACTCTAGAATCAACATCCTTCAATGGATTTTGACCAAACTTGGTACATACTTAGTCCTTAAGAGAATTTGGAACCCTAATGATTTTCACGGTCAAAGGTCAAGGTCACCAGGTTATTTTTACCGTGTAACATCCTTGTGAACACTCTAGAATCAACATCCTTCAATGGAATTGACCAAACTTGTTACATACTTAGACCTTAAAGGAATACTCCAGTCAGTTGAAAAGTTGTTTTAATTCAATTCATTATAACTTTTTATTCATAAATAACTTATTATTTAAAAAAAAACACCTTTATTAACATTAATATACCCAATTAAAAATGTGAATATTTGGAATTTCCTGTCGTAGTGTAAGCGGCCATGACACCTATTCATGTGACGTCACACGGCCGGATCATGTTAGTTGAATAAATAACATGTATCTGACTCTTCCCAACATCGTGCCCGTTTGATTATGTTTTAATATAAGATCAACTGCAATACAATGTTTATAATCGTATATCGTTCTAAATTTTTTTCTTAATATTCCCTCCAATGTTACATTTTCATAAAACAAAGGAGTTTATTTGTATCGGGAGGGGGGAGGGTCTACGTATAATTTCATCTCAGAGAATTTCATGTTTTGCGTGATTGACCGTACAGTTTAAATAACTGTCAGTTTTAACTCATTTTATGCGTACACATACTTTTTTTTCTTTTTTGTCCCCAATACTGTCGTACTTTCCCGTGTTTTTCGAGGTCACTGGTCGATGTGTCGACAAGGGTAATTACACACAAAAAATCTTCTCACATATTCCCTTTTGATTTCGTTAGTGCAATAAAATGCTTAACATAAAGTCATAATGATTTTGTAAATATCTAAAGATAAATATACGACGTTATTTTACGAATTACATAATTTTTAATGATAAAATTGCAACTGATCAATGCTGATATTATATACGATACCGACACTAATACGTCACTGCTCTTTCGGAAGACCTTTAATTGCAGGTATAATCCGAGAATGGATTATATATATAATTATGTCCCTTGTCTTCTCACATTGTAGAGTGTTGAAAAATGGCGACCCCCATTGTTTGGTGCAACAGGCAACTTCAATCACCAAATTCTACCTTACGGTATATTATTTTTAGCTGTCATTAACACAAATGTCTTTTAGTTAATGTCATTTAAATATTCACGCTAACTTGTTAAGACCATGGAGTTTTCCTTTAAGAAAATCTGGAACCCTATTGATTGTCAAGGTCACCAGGTTAAATTTGTACTGCATAACATCCTTGTGAACACTCTAGAATCAACATCCTTCAATGGATTTTAACCAAACTTGGTACATATTTAGTCCTTAAGGGAATCTGGAACCCTATTGATTTTCAAGGTCATAGGTCTAAGGTCAAGGTCACCAGGTCAAATGTTTACCATGTAACATCCTTGTGAACACTCTAGAATCGACATCCTTCAATGGATATTGACCAAACTTGGTACATACTTAGTCCTTAAGAGAATCTGGAAACCTATTGATTTTCATAGGTCAAAAGTCAAGGTCACCAGGTCAAATTTTAGGCGAGGGAATATGCCACGCTTTGCATTGCCCTTGTTAGAACCAGAGGCTGACATGCACCTGTCATCACCCACTTTGTCATGTCTCGTTCTATGCTTCCGAGGAGGGGCCATTGTGACAATACCTATCACCACCAACATTTTGTGGTGTACTGGATACAACATTATGTGATAAAGTTTGTCTGTGGTTTTCTCTGGATACTCTGGTTTCCTCCACCAATAAAACTGACCGCTACGATACATCTGAAATATTGTTGAAAGTGGTGTTAAACACCATAAACCTAAAAACCGCTAAACCACTTCTCGGGGAGACATATTGTTTCTGTCCTGTCCATCAGTCATAAACATTTGTTCCCACAATGCCTCCTACATTTTAAATTAGAATTTCTTAAAATTTTGCATGCTTATATTTGGATATCTTTTTAAAGTTTTTGGTGCCCTTTTTAAATTGAAATATTTCATCAAAAAGTTGACTGGCAACTCCTTGTACCTTTTATATGGGAGTTCCTTGAAACTATGCCTGCTTGCTTATTTCAATGGTATGTTGCAATAATTTCATTTGGCTATTTTTACTAGACCTCAAAAATACTGTCGTCTGTATATAACTATAGTTTTATCAACCTAAAAAGTAGCGACCTGGTCATGTTTTTGTTTTTTGTGCTAATTTTTATATTTCTTTTGTCATTGTAGGAAGGTCAAGACAATGGTTTACTATAGAAGAGGCTAAAAAAAGACTGTCACATAAACCACTACAAGTGACTTACTTACAACTCCTGGACAAACCAGAACGGATCACATGACCTGTAGTAATGATATAGCTAAATACCATATCAGTACATAATTTGGAAGTATTATATCATGTGTGGTGCCAATGAAAATCAGATAGCATTTCAGAACAATGTAGAATGATACAATCAAAGCATTTCCACCAGAAACAACACCTGTTGGCCTCCTTTGAGATATTTAATGAATTTATTTATTTATGATTTTTTAAAATTGTTCATGGTAGTCCAATCAATGATACAAACAGAAATTTTGAAATATTCAATGATATTGACTTCTTTAAAATAATTTATTAAAATTGTTTGCAGGGTACTTCTGAAGGGGTCTGAAAACAAGGTTTTATCCTGAGAGCCAGATTTACATAAGTTTCATCACTTGTTTCAAATTCGGAATCCCACTCAACTTGATCCAATGTCTATTTAATACTTTTATAGGTTAAAAATATTTTTCATATAATATACTGTTTAAACTAAGGTTATATCTTTTATAAAAATTCACTCCAATTTTCTTTTGTTCCACTTTTTAAACCTCTCATGCTTTTGGTAGAGAAGTCACTTCTATCTCTAATTTAAAATCAGTGAGACCATGATCCATTGAAACCTGTCATAGGAGGCTGTTACTATATCACATTAGATGTGACAATCCTATGATTTTTTTTCCCTCATACAGTAAAACTTGTCTATGCGGTCACCTCTATTCAGCAGTCACCTGTATTAAAAGGTCACATTTTTCTTGTCCTGTCATCGACAATTTCATATGAACTGAACCTCTTTTAAGAGGTCACCTTGTCTTAAAAGACCATTTGTTCTTTGTCCCAAAGGTGACCTCTTAATACAGGTTTGACTGTATTGTCACCTGAGTTAAAAAGGTCACTTTTTTCTTACCCCCGTCTTAGAACATTTCGTATGAATTGAACCTCTTTTAAGGGGTCACCTGTCTTAAAAGACCACATTTTCTTTGTCCCAAAGGTGACCTCTTAATACAAGTTTGACTACTTTCAAATTTCTACATTTCTGGTCATGTACTTGTATTGATGATCAAGATGTACTATTATTGTATGTGAACATGTTGAAATTATTGTTATTGTTGATTTCATTGATCTTGTGTGTTATGTGTAAACAAGATTAAAATTTTGAAAAGTGCTAATCTTTATAAGAATGATGGGAACAATGCTGTGTTTTTGTTTGCAGTTTCTGTGGAAATGAAAAGTATTTTAATAGAGAATATGTTAAATTTTGATCTCTCACTTAACTTATAACCAAGATAAAGATTGAAGATATATTCATCAAAGGGATGTAACTCTATATCAGGGATGATTTTTTCCCCAGTAATTTAACTCTGGACACGGTCAGAACAGGTAAAAAATGACCATTTTGAAAAGGGGGTAGCTGGTTTCAGTTATTTTATTTCCTAACCAGGATCATACCTGCTATTTGCTCTTAATTATTTAGAGCAAAAAATTGAAGAAGACGTATTATTTCAATTTGCCATTTCAGTAACTAGGGAATCATTGGTCATTTTTTTTTCAATACACCAAAAATTTAATTGATGTTTTGCCTTTTAATAAATATTTCAGTTGTGGTTTGATTGTAAACATTCTTAAAGAATTGACACACAGATTGTTCGTTCCAGTGCATCAATATAAAACTGAAGGAATTTTAAAAACAGAAAAAAAATTTATATAATGAATTGTTAGTTTTATCCATCATCAAATCTTGACATATCAGGCACTGGGTAATTCGGTATACAGCATTTAGCTGACTTGTAAAGTCAATTTAAGCATTTAGTGGTTGTAGCTCTTCAAATTAAAAAAAAAATCATCCAATTACATGTATATGTAACATTTAATTTTTTATATGTATTAATACAAAAAGTATTTGTTACAAATTTGGATGTAAATAAAATTACAGAGGGTATTAAAAAAGGTCATACAGCATTTAAAAAAGTCTCATACATTTCTTTATAAAAACATAGAATTGTGCTATATAGTTTCACTTGTAATTATGAAACATGTTTTTTAGTAACAAACAAATTAAGTAGATCCAGCAGTTCTATCCTTTATCCAAGATGGCTGCCACTACTAAAAATAGAAATTTCAAATGGTCAAAATTTCTACATGTTAAAGTGGAATTAGCTCAAATTTAAACTGTAGCTACAAGATAATGTGTTGTATGATATTCAATGTATATTGCTATTTTTTTTTTTATAAATAAGATATATATATATAGAATATATCTCAATATTGATAATAGTTTTCCTATAGAGGCATTAACCAGAAGATCGATTACAGACTCCATGGAGCCTTAGATGCATATGCTTCAGTTGTCTATTATTAAAAATTATCTGTTCTAGACATATTAAAAGTCAGAAAGTGAATTATTTAGTTTTGTTTTGTGATATTGCAAGTCTATATACATGTAGCTTCTCCACGAACTGTGCTGTTGCAAATTGTAAAGAATTTTCTTCTGTAATTAGCTGTATTGATCAGTATTATTTATTTATATGGCTTACGGTACATGCATGTTTTATTTTCCTTTTTGTTGTTTTTAACTTTCATTTACCTGAGTTGTCATTTCTTTTGAAAGGGGCAGGTTGTCTTCATTAGGTAAACAAACATACATGTATTCCAAGGATCATTGCAGAACAAACTTTACATGATAGAACTCTGTAAGCTAGCAATGATGGCATGCATGCGTGAAAAAAAAGTATTTGTGTTTTCTTGAAAAATCAGCTTATGTCATTGGATATTATTATTATTGGTGGATTGATTAAAGATTTTTTTTATACTTTAAAATATTTGGTTAAATCAAATACATTTTCTATCAATATTTTTATTAATATTCAATTAAATCATTGAATTATCAGCATTATAATAATAAATTTGTCTTTATTATATTCAGGAATCAACCAATTTGCATTCAGGAATTGTAGATGGTTTTCTTTTTCTTTTTTTTATTTTGACAAATTATTACAACTTTGCATAACAGAGTCTGATGATGACTAAGTGACAAGCATATATATACTATAGAGGTCAATGTTCAATTATTTTCTTTCTAAAATTCTGTGCCAAACAAATTATTGTATCCACAGTCTGTGGGTAAGTATTCTTGTTTTAACTATCAACAGGTGCATTATACTACATAGGGCCAATAATTTATGCCTCATGTGTGATATCATCAGTCTCAGATGAGTGGTGGTACTTAGTCCATTATGTTATTGATCTAGTTGTTGCCCTATACTGGGAAAAGGAGCCAAAGGGGTTCTGTATAAAGAATTCTTCCATAATCATATAATTTTTTAAAACAGGTTTTTAAACCAGTAATTTTGAACTATGAAATATACTATTCATTTCTTAGGAATCAGGTGACCGTTTCACTAAAATTATCATAAATCGTAAGTCTACAATTGTAAACCTCTGAAAATGTCAATTATAATTCATGTTGTGTTCAAATAGAGTCTCTGTTTATTACATTCGAGAAATACGTAATCGTATAAAGTTCAAAATGTTAATCAAAATCCACTGAATATTAAAGCAATGTACAATTTAACAAAACTATACCTTGTTAAAATAAATTTTGTTTTAAAACTGCCAAAAATGAGTTCAAAATATTGTATACTGTTACTACTGTCTGAGCTGAACTGAAACTGAACTTTTTCATGGTAGCCTTAGGCTGCCATTCGCTCTTTCCTAGCCATTCTATTTACATAAGATGGAAAAGCTTCAATTTCATTGTCGAAATTACCCAACTCAGGGTCTGCTTCCCTTAACATCGACAAAAATGGTTCAAAGGGGCTAATGGAATTTCGTCTTAGCTCCCTTCGCCGTTTTGATACGAAAGAGTTATGTTGTTTCCTATGGGATGTCATTTCTTGACAGAGAGGAAGCTTCTCCCTGGCTTGGACTGCCATCACATATTCTTGAATTTGTTGTCAATCGGCAGATGAAATACATAAATGGCCATGTGGTCTGTCAGGTCCAGGACTTTTCCATCTAGATCTAAGATTTGCTGTGTCTTGTCCGTGGACGTCTGACTGGCAAAATAGTTCTTCAATACCTCATCTGCCAAGATTAGAGCCATCTGAAGTAAAATAAAGAAAATCTCACTCAGAGTTTGCTGAGGAAAACTACCTCCTATTTTTAAAATAATAAAGTACTAAAATTGAAGTTAATTTAAATTCTGCTTATGGCCATTAAATGACTAATTAATAATTATTGCACATTGTGAGAAGTGCATCTGCTATAAGAAGTTTCGCTTTGTTTGATTGCCTGAAGCCTTTATTATTTTCCTTTAATGATTTGCTTGAGAAATTCTGGGATTGGCTACTTTCATCCACACCTGAAGTATTGTATTCTTCATCTGAAGTGTACCGTTGTCATGTATTCTTAATTAAATTTAGACCCCTTAAGCGTTTTTTCAGTTCCATAAGAGGAATGTCATCCTCTGATGACCAATCATCCCTTTCCTTTTTATATTTCTTAGCAAATCTTGCCAATGAAATGTCGGTATCGCTTTCCCCAGCTGACTCAGAAGAACTCACCTCAGGAGACACTACATACACAGACTTACGTAAAGGCCGTCCCATTTGTTTTCTGGGAATTTCCCAATTATCAATATTGGCCCGCCTTATATGTCGAGCGTGAGCTTTTGTAATGACCCCCGTCAGCTGATTCTTAGGATAAAGCTAACTGGTGACGTCTGTTTTAAAACACGATAATATGGTGTTCATTTATTGTCCAACTTACTTGTTTTTCTATGGTTTTTCAGATATACAAGGTCACCTACTTCAATTTTGATCTCATGACTTCCTTTATCTGCATACTTACTTTGTTTTGCTTGCTGGAAATTCTTATGAACTAGAGTGAATGATTTGTGCTGTTGTTGAAGAGCAATCTTATGGAATTCCTCACCTGCATATTTTCTTCTAGATTTTAATATATTGTCAATGGGAAGGACTGGGTCTCTATTATACAACAGATAGAAGGACCAAAATTTGGTAGAATCATTTACATGAAAACGAATGGCAGCCAACATTTGATTAATGTACAAATCCCAAGTCGAGATGTCCTCTTTGATTTGCTTAGCCATTACTTCACGCATGGTCTTATGAAACCTTTCAACCTTTCCATTTCCCCGAGGACTGTAGTATGATGTTGTCACATGGTGAATATTGAGGGCATGAAGAGTTTCAGCTGACCTTGCCAAGAGTTCTTGACCATTGTCTGTCAGGATTTGAAGTGGTGCAGAATGTATAGGGAAAATCTCATCAATCAGAAGATGGACAATATTTTCCGCTGATCTGTCAGGAACTGGATAAGCAAGAGGCCAACCAGAATATAGATCGCAAAAAGAGACAATATATTTATTCCCCGACAAAGTCTTCGGATACGGACCCGAGATATCAAGGGCAATTTTTGCAAAGGGGTAGGGTGGTACGTCTGTCTCCTGAAGAGGTGGCTTTGATTGCTTTGCACTTCTGGTTTGGCAAGCTTATGACGTATCCTATATGGAAACACTGTTATAGATATGTACTGGACGTAAACTTTTACAGGTTACAAAAACATGTTAAAATTGACCTTTTAGAAACACAGCTTATGTTCAGCACAAAAACGATTCTAAAATAATAAATGAATGTTTAGATTATAAAAGTTAAAACAATACAAGAATGTTTTGATAATTAAAATCAAAACAATAAATTAATGTTGATGAAAGATATTAAGATATGTCTATATATATTTATGGACTAGTCCCATTGTGTTACACAATTTCCGTAGGTGCATGTATACATGTTTTTCACTAAACTAGTACTAAGTCGTAAGACATAACAAGATTTCTCTAATAATGGAAATAGAGGAGATCCTGTATTACATGTATGTAAACAGCAGACGAAAGTTCTATCCATGAAATTTCAACTTAAATAATTTTGTAATCCTTTGTAAACACTGCCATTTTTTAGTGCTTGATTTGTGAATGCCTACCATCACTCTTAACTTTATGATCACAAGTCTAAAAACTATCTAATAGTGAAACAGTCGCAACTCTTAAGAGGGTGTTTACGTCTACTAATGACCTTTAGTGAAACAGTCATCTGAGTAACATTAAAATAAGGTCAGATCAGTTTTGAAATTTAAGATCTATGCTTCTTATTACTCTATTTTTTTCAACTGGTTGGGCGTGGCTTAACACGGGTTGACTGATTACAGGAAAGTCCATGTATTTTGGAGGGTCAGGTTACTTGATCAATTTCATCAGCTATATTCAATCGTGCGTGTATGATCCAATCTGTGTATTTAGATTATTTGATTGAAAGAATACTATTGTGACATAAATTTCAATACATAGTGATTTCAAAAGGTAACTATTCTCTTATATACACGCAAAATTCGTGAATTTGTTCCTCTTTTTTTCTGTAAGAAAGAGGGGGAGGGGGATTCAATATGATCGTTTCAAAGGAATTTTGTGAAAATAGGAGTACAAAAACATGCAACGTCTATCTTTTTAGATTTTAGATTTTTAATCGTGACCAATATACGAAAGGATTCATATTGCAAACATCGGAAAAACACATCGATCAATTTTTAATAACCCACACAATACACCCTTGTGCGTTCTATTCCTTTTGTATGAATTGATTTCGGTGACACTGCTGAATATAGTTCAATAATGTCAATAACGGGAATTACCCTGTACATACACAAAATAAAATCGTATGTTCTCATGTAAATTTAAATGTCAACTCCGCCCGACCAGTTAAATAAAATAGAGTAATAACTTCCAACAATTTAAGAAAATACTGAAATATAATATTTTACATGGAAATGCTAGTGATGATCATACATGCTTTTATTAGATGGTCTCATTCCATATTGCCCCCAAATACAGTTATGTTTAATGTATTTTCAATCAGTTTTGTGATATATTTATTATAGTATAGAGATTGATGAACATGCTAAATTAAATTATATCCAATTTGATGGGTGTGCAATTTAAGGTTAGGATGATATGTCATTATAGATGACTTGTGTCAAATTTCTCTAGATAAATAAATAAGATAGTGCTAGGAGACATTGGTATAAAGCATATTATTTTTTATTTATTATCAAATGGTCACCGAAATTTCTTGTTTTGCTTTTATTGATTTGTATTGTTTTAATTATTTTGTATTTTGTGCCAAATTGACCTGTGTGAGCCAACTAGTCATACTAATGGTTGTAACAAAATATTGATAGACGTGTATTAATTATATTGTGATTTAGATCCTGAAAATTACTTTCAATTGTGATGATATATGTTGTGAATTTTCAGTAGAGACAAATTAAGATGGTGTAAATATTTAATTCATTACAGACCATCTATTTAAATATTTATTAGATAAGAAAATGTTTTAGATGTTGTAAATTCACTTAATGGAGATAGTTTTACCGTATAAATCATGCTACGCTTAATATCAATGGGTTATCTCAATTTACAAACTTGAATTAAGGGAAAGAACTCCATATTGGTTTTTTTTATTCCCATTTCCTGCCAATAATATTGTGAGATGGATGGCTCATCTGCTCAAATTTTGAATAATTGCCATCTCTTGGATTCATCTTTTTAGTTTACCTGGACAAAAGGTATTGCCTCCTATAGCTTTTCCCATGTCAATCTTTTTCTCTAAAATCACTGGATCAAATGGAATCAAACTTGATGGAAATATTACTTGAAATCACCAAAAAGTTTGTTGTTGTTTTTGTTTTTTTTTTATATAACAAAACATTTGACATTTTTCACTGGAATGGGCTGAAATTTAAATTGTATGAACTTGATAATAAGTTGTTTAACATTTTTATTCCAGTTTGATTTGTAAAAGTTATATTTTTTGTTCAATACACTTTATGATTTTTTGTTTCTATGGCACTTGGGGAAAACTGAAGCTTAAGTTTATGTGTGTGTGTCTTATAATGTAATGGTATGTGTCTGTTGGTCTATTTCAGGTCTCTGCACTATTGTGTTAGTTCTACTGAACAGATCATTTGAAAAGAGATTTATTATACACCTATATATATCAACAAAAAACAAGTGGTCCGCATTATAAAAACAATAATTTAATAAATCCAATGCTATAGACATCCATATAAATTGCAGAGAAGGTACAAATTTTAATGGCAATTAATTTAGTTGTAAGAGAGACAAGAAGTGTTTGACATTCTATACAATGCTCGTGTAAGGCAAAGTAGAACAAGTTGACAGTTACTGTCCAGATGAGTGATTAAAGGGTCAATGGAGCCTACTGTTCACATTTTAAATTTCTCCTGCAAAGCTGCTCAATAAAATGGAACCAGATTCGGTATTGGTGATTTAAGAGAAGAGGAACTTCCGACTTGTTGATTCTCCAGGGGGGTTTAGTAGATGGCCTAAAAGAGGGGATTTTGATAAATCTTTAAAAATGTTCTTCCTAAGAACCAGAAATAGAAATGCTACAATACATTTGGTGTGCCAATGTGTAGCAGCATTGTAATATGTATACTAGTATATAGATTTATACAAAGGAAGGTCAATGATTCTATGGTTGTCCTCCCTGGGGTCCAAAGTTTAGTAAAGGGTACAATTGTAACATAATTGTTTTTGAGGTACTATTGTTAAATGGGGGTTTAATTTTGGTAAAATGAAAGCCCCGGGGTTGATAGGGCCCTTTTTGAATCCAAATATAAACATGGGCTTCAACGAGGAAACTTTAAAAAAAAAAATCAATTTCTTAAGAATAACACTGTATGGAATTTTGGTTTGCAATAATTAGTGAGTGTGTAACTAGATGAATGATACAGGTTCATCAATACTTGTTCTTACCTTTATTATATAGTGAGTTGAGTAATCAAAACTTAACCTTGTGTGCTTTGATAGATTTTTGCATTCCAATATTGTAATAATGATTTAAGTTAATTTTTTTAATGTCATCTAATTGTATTAACAATAAAAATTTAACTTTTGTAAGTGCCATTTTGTTTTTATATTCCCTTAAATGGTTCTATTATGATTATTGTATATCGTCTTTTTGAGTGAGTGATTGTTGTTTAATGCCAAATGAGCAATTTTTCAGTTATGTCATGGCGAGAACAAGTTACATTTGATGAGGCGATACTTATGTCTACTTTATACTAGACCAACACCTTTAGTTGGATTTTTATAATGCTAGCTCACTGAAATAACAGTCTGCACGTAGACGTGTCTCTCCACTCTGACATATTATCCTGATTCCGACCCAACCAGTCTTTGCTCTTACTCTTTAATGTTGTGTAATTGATTGATTGGTGTTTAAGGCCAACTTTAGGAGTATTTCAGCTATATCGTTACGTTGTGTGATTGGCATAGAAGCAACAAATACCAAAAATAGTCTTTGGTTCAAACACAAGATTTATCACACTCGAGGCAAGCACACTAACTATTACACCACCAATGTGCATGTGGTTGTGTTGTCCGTTTGTTGATGTAATAAAAGACATAGGTACCAGTATTGCATTTCTGATGGAGGGGTCATCAGTTTTTGTGACTAGGTTTGTTTCTCAGCAATGAATTCCTAGTAATAAAGTTTTAGGGTCTTGCAAGGGTGTGTGACAGTTCCATGTTAGTGACTTCTGACAACTTGTTCCCCATAGCAACCTTATTAGCCGAGTTGCGACGAAGTCGAACTCGGCTTATAATATGATGAATGGTGTCCAGGCGGCACAATCGTTTCCGCACAATATCTTAAGAATGAAATATCTGATCTAAATGAAACTTGGTACACACATGCCAGGTGACAAAAATTTGATACTTTTTTCGTTTCCGCACGATATCTTAAGAACAAAATGTAGGATCTAAATGAAACTTGGTACACATATGCCTGATGGTGTGAGGAGGATGCCTATTGATAATGAGGTTTGTAGGACAAAGGTCAAGGTCACTTCTAAAAATAGATTTTTTTTTTAGCTCACCTGACCCGAAGGGTCATGTGAGCTATTGCCATCACTTGGCGTCCGTCGTCGTCGTCCGTCGTAAACTTTTTCAAAAATCTTCTCCTCTGAAACTACTAGACCAATTGAAACCAAACTTGGCTTGAATCATCACTAGGGTGTCTAGTTTCAAAATTGTGTCCGGTGATGCCGTGCACCAACCAACATGGCCACTGTTACTAAAAATAGAACATATGGTAAAATTGCAGGTTTTTGGGTAATAACTCAAAAACCGTTAATAATATCAAAAATCTGACATGGGGTAAAAATGATCAGCACACCAAGATCTACCTACCTTGCAATTTTGAAGTAAATCTGATGACCCATCTTGGAGTTATTGCCCTTTTTTCATCAAATTTTTAAAATTTTAATACTTTTCGTTTTTTATTTCAAAAACTATAAGAGATAGATGTTAAGTTTAAATTGCAAAAATATGCAGCATGTCACGATCTACCTACCCTGCAATTTTTAGGTAAATTCCATTACCCATTTTTGAGTTATTGCCCTTTTTTCATCAAATTTCCAAAATTTTAATATTTTTCGTCTTGTATTTCAAAAACTATAAGAGATAGATGTTAAGTTTAAATTGCAAAAAATGTGCAGCATGTCAAGATCTACCTACACTGCAATTTTGAAGTAAATCTGATTACCCATCTTGGAGTTATTTCCCTTTATTCATCAAATTTTCAAAATTTTAATACTTTTCGTCCTTTTTTTCAAAAACTATTAGAGATAGATGTTAAGTTTAAGCTTCAAACATGTTCAGCATGTCAAGATCTATATACCCTGCAATTTTGAAGTAAATTCCATTACCCATTTTGGAGTTATTGCCCTTTTTTTCATCAAATTTTCACAATTTTAATACTTTTGGTTTTTTATTTCAAAAACTATAAGGGATAGATGTTAAGTTTAAACTGCAAAAATGTTCAGCATGTCAAGATCTACAAAAAAACTTCACAGTTGAAAATGTCCAACAACTGTGTGAAGAGTTATTCCTCTTGAAATGCATTTTTTATTGACTTTCACTGCTTTTGGTTACTTTAATAATCAAAGGGAAGCAACTCTATTACAAAATGTGAAGTAGCAAAAGCTAAATTTTGAGAAGCATTGACATTTATGTTTTTTTTTACAGCAATATTGATAACTTACATTAAAGGGGGGAACCCCTGCCCACATTTTTTTGAAGAGGGGGGTCTCCAATGACGAGGGCTACATTTGTTATTTTTTTACCGGAGTTTCCAAGTTTTATTGATTGATGTTGTTATTATACCCAGGTGAGCTATACAGGCTCCTGGGAGCCTCTAGTTTTATACTTTTTTCGTTTCCACACGATATCTTCAGAACGAAATGTCAGATATAAATGAAACTTGGTACACACATGCCTGATGGTGAAAGGAGGAAGCCTATCGATATTGAGGTTTGTAGGACAAAGGTCAAGGTCACAGCTTCTAAAAATACACCAAAAATTAGATATTTTTGTTGTTTCCGCATATCTTAAGAACGAAATGTTGGATCTAAATGAAACTTGGTACACACATGCCTGATGGTGAGAGGAGGAGGCCTATTGATATTGAGATTTGTAGGACCAAGGTCAAGGTCACAACTTCTAAAAATAGAACAAAAAATAAATACTTTTTTTTTGTTTCCGCACGATATCTTAAGAACGAAATGTCGGATCTAAATGAATCTTGGTACACACATGCCTGATGGAGAGAGGAGGAAGCCTATTGATATTGAGGTTTGTAGGTCAAAGGTCAAGGTCACATTGTCCATCCACATGTTCGCAACTTGGCTTTCACACCTTTGGTGCGTTACTGATTTTTTTAATATATGATCCCGTGTTAATTTAAGAAATCTTGTCTAGTTATTCTAATTTTGGACCATTCTCGGCATACCTGATCCATTTAGATTTTTTTTAGGTATTTAACACCACTTTCATTAACATTCCAGTTGTATCAAGGATGTAAGTTTTATGAGAGAATGAAACGAGAAAACCACTGACCTGTAGCAAGTAACTGACCAAATTAATCTTGTAATGTATTTACACCTCGCCATGTGGGGGAATCAAAATCACAACTTAAGTGGTGATAGGCACTGGTGCTTAGCTAGATGTAAATCCAACTACCATACTATCACCACTCCTTGCCCATATGATAATCCAACCTTGCTGCATGGGCTGGCTGTGGTTTCTTTTATGATCTTGTACCAAAAGTTAAACAGTGATGGTCATCACTTCCACCAATATCAACAAAATGCACAATCACCTCTCATCTTGGCTGAACTAGCTTAACACAAAAAAAGACCATGGAGTTTGCATTTTATTTGTCAGTCAGAAATCTAAGATGGCTGCCACTTCAGGTCAAAGTTGAAAATGAGATCATATAGGAAAAAGAATAATCAATGACAGTCTCTTCCAATGTTTGCAAACATTCCTCAATTGTTCCTTATATGGTCCCAATTGGAAAAATATTTTTAAAGTATCCCACTCCTACTCGTTTGTCATGGTTACTTTTGATCAACAAATTGAAAAAGAGGCCATAACTCCAAAGAAATTGCCCTTTTTTGTAAAATCTTAAAGATATGTGCATGGACATATATCAAACCAAGAAATCATACAGAATATGTACTTGTTCTGTAGAAAGATTAAAAAAAAACTAGATGTATTTCTACAAAGCTAAAAAGGGGCAATAACTCTGGCATAATTTGTCTGTTTGAAGTAGAACTGTGAGTAACCTCACCAAGTGATACCCCCCACTTGCAGTTTAGTAGGAGTTGCGCTTACAAGGTACATAGATGGACGGACAGTATAAGTTGAATTATCTCCCCTTTTAAATTTTGGACAGCAACCATATTCCTTCATGCACATCTGCAGGTAGTGTACTATAAGTGTGTAAAGCTTCATAAAAATCCAATAAGCCATTTAGGAGCAGTTGCGCTTACAAGGTACATGCCCCCCTTTTCATGAAAGTATAAGTTGAATTATCTCCCCTTTTAAATTTTGGACAACAACCATATTCCTTCATGCACATCTGCAGGTAGTGTACTACAAGTGTGTAAAGTTTCATAAAAATCCAATAAGCCGTTTAGGAGGAGTTGCACTTACAAGGTACATGGATGGATGGACAGTATAAGTTGAATTATCTCCCCTTTTAAATTTTGGACAACAACCATATTCCTTCATGCACATCGGCAGGTAGTGTACTACAAGTGTGTAAAGTTTCATACAAATCCAATATGCCATTTAGGAGGAGTTGCGCTTACATGGTACATGGACGGACGGACAGACGGACGGATGGATGGACGGACAGGGTGATTCCTATATACCCCCCCAAACTTTGTTTGCAGGGGGTATAATTAAGCTTCAATGTGTAACAAAAAAAACCTGTTTTTAAACTACATATGGTGTCCTTACTACCTACCAAGTTTCATGAAATTCTGTTCAGTAATTTCAGGGGAGTTGCACTTGTTGACAAGCTGCTTCAGTAGTAAATTTTGGGAAATTTCTAAGTTCAAAGGGGCATAACTCCCACAAAATTCAGAAGATCAAAATTTCCTGGTAATTTGCACAACTACATATGGTGTCCTTACTACCTACCAAGTTTCATGAAATTCTGTTCAGTAGTTTCAGAGGAGTTGTGCTGACAAGCTGCTTCAGAAGTATATTTCGGGAAATTTTTTAGTTCAAAGGGGCATAACTCCCACAAAATTTAGGGATCAAAATTTCCTTTATACTGCAAAGTTCACACATTATGAACTTAGCTTCCACAAAGTTTGGTGGAAATCGGACAAAAGATGTGGAAGTTGGTCCGGACAGACAGACAGGCCGATTCCTATATACCCCCCCCCCCCCAAACTATGTTTGCGGGGGGTATAAAAATCATTATATCTGCATGCTCATCTCATACCATGACCAAAGACAATAGGACGGATAGTGACAAAGACAATCCAGTATACACGCCACTCAATTCCATCAACAAAACGAACAATCACCTCTCATCTTAACTGAACGCCCAGAATTTCAGGTCCTGGCAATGTCATGTAAGGAATATCACATTTGGCTAAGCAAAGTTCTTTAAAATGAAATGGGCAGAGCAGTGTTTTGAGTCCTGCTAGACTTAATGACAAAACAAAAATATGTGATAAATGACAATTGTAATTTATTGCACAAATATAATATTTATATTAAAATAAATATTTATTCTGAACAATTATGATGCTAATTCTGTGAAATCGCATTAAAATGGTACATATTTTAGTTTTATAAATGTTAATACTTCACACAACTGTTCTTCAAATCTCTTGTAATTTGTCTAACTCATGATTACTTCAATCACTGCATAAAGTACATCTGTACACAATAAGGTCCTAATGCATTACTAAATAGTGACTTATTTCACCATTTAAATAAGGGTTTACACAATTTCTTTGGAAATTCCTTCAGTTATTGTTAATATTTTTTTCAATCACTCTAATGAAATTCCCATAATGTCAAAATTGTTTGTTATTGTTGTTTTCAATGCAGTAAATACAACAGTAAAAGAAACTCATCAAAGGAATGTTCTCACAAAATTTTACTCAAATAATTTAATTGCTTTGTTGTATATACCAATTAAAATGTGTGATGGGCATACAGATGAATGGACAAGAAGATCAGAAAGGGGTATAAAAATATATAACTCAATCATCAACCTTTAGCTTGGAAAAAAATTTGAGGAGAAAAAAAAACTGAAATACATTTGGCCTAACCAGAAATGATTATACATGAAATTTTGACTTAAAAAATGCACTACATTTTAACCTCATGATTTCGAATTCGAAGAAACAGACGACTTTATTTCAAAATAGCAAGTATTCCAGTTGTCAGGCTTCAATTAAACTACAACCTACTGTGAACAGAACATATTTTTCCTTTGAGTTATCTAAGGATTTAATTTATCCACGTTAGTGATAACATGGTTCGGCTACATGTTTAACATTTATCACAGTGACATGGAAATTTATAAACCAAAAATATCATTACAATAAATCCTACAGAACAGTTAATATTCACAACAATTCAAAATACAAAACATTAAAAATGAAAAATTACTTTTTAAAAATCATATATCATTTATAGTTGTTTCTTCAAAGAATTTAGTCATTAATACATACCAGTATCTTTGGATGGTTTTGAACAGCATTTAGCCTGTGTATAATAAACATGATTTTACTTCAAAATAGTGAGTATTCCAGTTATCAGGCTTCAACTAAACTACAACCCTCTGTGAACAGAACATATTTTTACTTCAAGTTACCTAAGGGTTTTACTTCTCCGGGTTCGAGATAACATGTTAAAAATGCTGTTATAGTGACAACCGGAACCTTTTATTCATAATGGAAGCGGGAGGTTTGGTGCCGTTTAATCAGATTCAACCCACCATTTCTTTGGAAATGCCTGTATCAAGTCTGGGCCATTGCAGTTTTCCCAGTTTTCCGGTTGTTGACTGATATTGTCTGTTTGTTGATTTATGAGTTTTGCCTTTCCCTTTGGAAGATTGCTCGGTGTTCGGTAATTTTGTTATTACCCTTATGGTTCGACCATATATTCAAAATTTATCACAGTGACATGGAAATTTATAAACCAAAAATATCACTATAATAAATCTTACCTAACAGTTAATATAATTTATATTCACAACAATTCAAAATACAAAACAATAAAAATCATATCATTTATAGTTGTTTTTTCAAAGGGTCTAGGCATTAATACATAAAAGTCTCTTTGGATGGTTTTGAACAACATTTAGCCTGTTTATAATAAACTAAGAAATGCAAGTATATTTACTATATCTGATGTAGCAATACAACATCAAATTCTCCCAAACAACTGATCCCTTTTTCAACCCAAAAATGCAATAATTCCCTTTTTTGAAGGAAGTTTATATCTAGATAACATATTCACACATTTAAAATAGCACTTTAAAATATCACAAAATGACATTTGTAATTAGTTACAGGAATGTTTAATTATAACCATAATAAATGTACTAAATGATTTTTTTACATTTAAATATTTCTATTTTAACAAACATCTGAGATTTAGTTCCAACTTCATACGGAAGGTAGAATTTTTATAGGATAAAAATTCAGGAATTTTACGTCAGGAATGAAAACATGGATATTATTCTCTTCTATTCCCTTTGTTATTTTTTTTTTCTTGTTCCCATCTGTTATACATATTTCACAAATTAAATAAAATCGTTCAATATTTTTGTCCATTTTTTTTTTAGACCAATCAGATGAAGAAAGTTCTACTTTCTAAAACAATATCATAAAATAAAGAGCATAATAAAATAAATTTACAGTTGTCATCAAAAACAAAAGGAAACAATTCTTCTTTCAATGACCATTTTTGTTTAGTACATTCAATGGTAAAAAACATACAATTTTAAACTTGAACATATAATATCAATATAAGACATCACTGATAAAGACAATAATTGAAAGTCATATACAAGCAAACCTGTATTAAGAGGTCACATTTGGGACACAGAAAAACTGGTCTTTCAATTCATATGAAATTTTCTGACAGTACAAGAAAAAGGTGACCTTTTAATACAGGTGACTGCTTAATAAGAAGTGACCACATGAGCAGGTTTGACTGTAACTGTGGCAGTAATGATCTGTATACATAACAAATACTATAGAAACAATTGCAATTAATAAAATACATACAGTAGACCCCTTCTCATAAGCCACCTCCCACCAAAGACAGCCCCTCTTAACTGGCCAGATTTAAGATGCACCAAGGTAGTAAAATACTACTGAGTTGTCCATCTCAAGAGAGGCCATCCCGTTTATAAGACCACTTTTTTATTTGCAGAAGGGGTGGCCTTAAAAGAGAGGGATTACTGTACAAAACAGTCAATACTGAAACACATTCAATACAAATTCTCATGAAAAAATATTTACATAAAATAATTTTACAACTTTTTTTCTTAATACAAGATCCAGAACTTGGTAGAGTATTATCTAATATAAATGTATAATCCTAATAGAATGCTATTTATAGGTACATCTATCAAAATAAATATTTTGTCATCTTAAATTCAATATAAATAGAATAATGACAGTTATGAAGGTCGAGATAGACATTATTGCTAGTATATAGCAACGAGTCTGACACTAGCGATAATGTACATCAAATCAGACATTATCATTTTTATCTGTATCATCATAATGTCTTTGATGTCACACTGACCGATTTTCAGTATCAGAGTCAGTCTGTTGATTCTGATAATATCCCTCGGTGAGATCAAAAGATAAATGTATAAATTACCAATAAATAAACATATTTGATTAGTATACAAGTATATCCTGCTACGTTATTTCTTTTTGGACAGGAGGTCTATCAATATTGTTCCTTTTAATACATTCTACTATCCATTCTATTCCTTCATGCACACCATCCCTAAAAATGGAATACATTATTAGGTTTATCTGCATAGGGTGAAGTCACACAATATGATTTTCTATCAGATTTTTGCTTTCGACAAAATTTGTAATGTGTGAACATAAAAGTTGACATCGAAAGTCGAAAGATTCAAAATCGGTTGATGTCTTAAGAAATCAAATATCACATCAAAATAAAATGGAAAATCGAACTATGTGAACACTTGGCCATTCGACTTATCTGCACTACAATTGCATAATTGTTTGGAAACTGGACTAAAAATCATTTCGTGCGACCACATCTTAAAGGAGTTTAACAATATTTCATTTATATCATGGTAGTTATCCTTAATGATGGAGGAAACCAGAGAAGCAGGAGTAAACCAAAGATAAACATGACCACATATGTAGTAAACCACTTAATGATGGAGTAAACCAAAGATAAACTTGACCACATATGTAGTAAACCACTTAATGATGGAGTAAACCAAAGATAAACTTGACCACATATGTAGTACACCACTTAATGATGGAGTAAACCAAAGATAAACTTGACCACATATGTAGTAAACCACTTAATGATGGAGTAAACCAAAGATAAACTTGACCACATATGTAGTACAACACTTAATGATGGAGTAAACCAAAGATAAACTTGACCACATATGTAGTACACCACACTTTATGTAGGTATTAAACCCACAACTTTAGTGGTGATGGCAGCTGATTGCATATAAGTACATGTAAATCTAACTATGCTATGATCACAACCACAACGAACAGCACCTATCTCCTTAAGAATACCGGTAAGAGATTATATAATGTTTCATCACTTTAATTTGTTTAAAACGTTTCAGTACGAGTTTCAGATTTATACTTCAAAATCATCCAATTACAACACTTCACATATGAAATACAATATTAAGTCCAAGTACAAAAATTGCATTTGAAAATTCTTTTGGCAAGGCTTACATGATGGCCTGTTTGCTTACTAAAGCTTATTTTAACTACATTAAACATACCCTTTAAGTGCAGATGTACCCAGGAATTTACATTCCCTATCTCCCATCAGCTGAGCACTACTGTTAAATACCTTCTTTACTTCAGAAGCTATCATGCATCCCTATAAATAAATAAAGTTTAAACTTTACTAAAGGAATAGTTATGAAAAAGCTAGTCTATCTACATCTAAAAATATGAATATGTAAGGCTATAAAAGTAAAAGGTTAAATTCTCAGGTCTCTGACATGTATGCACATACTTCTGTTTTCATTTTTAATATTATAATCATATGGAAATTCACATCCAATCCATTTTATACTACATTTTTGTACTTCTAAAACTTTAGAACAATATTTTTCTGAGTTGTCTAAAAAAAAATTGACCTAAATAAAAAAAAAATTTATCTATACTTTTTTATGTCATAATTCAGTGAATCACTGTTGCTGTACTTTTTTATGTCATAATTCAGTGAATCACTGTTGCTGTACTTTGTCCATCAGTTCTTGATCAAATTGACATTTGGTCTACAAACAATGATTTAATGTTCTTGCAGACGGTATAACTTACTTGATTTAGCATTGTTAATAGAAAGCTGGCTGTGTGGTGAAATGGATGGAGTGCTTGCCTAGGAGCGCAGTAGATCGTGGGTTTGATCCCTGCTCAGATAAAACCACTCAGGTAAAACCAATGACTTTAAAATATGTATTTGCTGCTTCTCTGCTAAGAACACACCACTAACGAGCAAGAGCTAAGACTGACTGGCTAAGAGTCAGGATAATGTATCTGAACAGGCTTTGTACTAGACCGACACACTATGCTGGACATTTAATATAGTTTACTGAAACAACAGTTCACATGCAGATATGTCTCTACACTTTGACACATTTTGTATCAGATCGAACTTGCTCTTACTCCTTCATGATGCGTGCTAAGTAGAGATTTAGTATATAGATTCTACTTCTATGCCACAGAGTAAATAAATGTCAATATTTCCTTAATACAGTAAAATCTGTCAAAATAAATGTTAAAGAATACCGAAGGAGCAATCAAAAATGGAAAATCCAAAGAAATTGTGCACAATACGAAGAAAAACACAACACAATATATATTGGACACCAATATACTCAAACAAACATAAAAAAATGTAAATAAGACATGAGCCCTCCTACAAACAACTGGAGGTAAAGACGAACCAAACATCGTTTTTATACAGAAATTGTAAAAAAGACACATAATAGGACAACATAGATAACTAAACCACACACTGAATAAACCAGAATCCTGTATGTATAAACTGAAATTTAATTAAAGACCAAATGAAGGAAATTGCTGTTAAATTAACCTGTATAAACCAAACTGAAACTGTCTATTCTGAACACAAAAGGTGGTCACAAGAAAGTTTGATTTAGACAGGTTTTAGTGTACTCACCTCTAAATCTTGTTTATTGGCAAGTATTAATAGTGGTACACCTTTCAACATGTCATTAATTATCATTTTATCTGAAATATATAAATTAAAAGTCAATATCAAACACATAATCACATACACAAACATTGGTATTGGTATGGCCACAGTACAACATGTCTGAGAAAATTAATGGTACCAAAGTCAAAAAGTTTTATCTCAAGTCAGTAGAAGTCAATAGTAACCTGAACTGGTTACTATCTATATGATAGTTACTTATGTATAGGGCATTATCATGATTTATAGACTGTAGTAGAAGTCAATAGTAACCTGAACTGGTTACTATCTATATGATAGTTACTTATGTATAGGGAATTATCATGATTTATAGACTGTAGTAGAAGTCAATAGTAACCTGAACTGGTTACTATCTATATGATAGTTACTTATGTATAGGGCATTATCATGATTTATAGACTGCACAATGGCAGTCTATATATCATGATAATTTTGCATTTCTTTACATTTTCCTCACCTGTAGTAGAAGTCGAGCACACCTAACCGAGTGCAATCCAATACCTCATTGTTGAGAAAATAGTGGTTGTTTTAAACAATATTCTTAACCACCACACACTCCTTAAGATAATGATAATTGGACTTCAATATTGTAAAATAAAAAAAATCACCTTCCTAGTTTCCTTAGAAAAGGGGGAAAATACTGCTTGTGCTGGTGCTTGATACATATGTAAATTGATGTTTTAATTTTTTGTATGTACTGGTTAAAGGACTAATGACACAAAAAATAAAATTCTCGATTTTGTTTGATTTGGTCATTAAATAAACTATAAACATTGTCTTAATTGAAAATAACGCCCTAGGACGCCCATTTTATTGATTATTACCTTTTGATATCTCCGCGATTTGTGACCTCTACATTTTAATGAGCTGAGTGATCACGTGATTACGTGACGTCACATGCGCCAAAGGATGGCTTCCATGATAAACGATCAGTTGAGCGATCGAAGGTGAGACAGTAAACAGCCGATAAATATCATGGACAGTGATGACAGTAATATCTCCAATCATGTTGGTGATTTAGACATCCAGCCGTATCAGTTCGAGCCATTATATAATATACCCCCGTACCCAATTCGTCACTTGAATTTAAAAAAAAAAAAAAAAAAAAA
>MJUT01025139.1:12579-41963 GCA_002080005.1 Gigantidas platifrons
GTATCATAGGGTGTTTTTGGACAAAATTTTATATTTTGTAAATAATTCTCTTTATATTTAATTTATGAAATGAAATAAAATTGCATTTAATTCGGAAATTTACATGTTCATAGAAAATTTGTCATTTTTGCCTTAAAGAAGTTTTTCTTTATTTAATTGTTTAAGATGTCATTTTAATTGATTTTTATAAGCTTTATCTTAATGTCAAAATAATCCAAAGTATTACCTGAGGCAAATCAAACAGGGTATATCAGTGTTAATTGCGGAAACATTAATAGGGCCATTGTTATATCTCCTTTGATCAAATTTGAGAACATCTGCCAAAGATTAGGGATTAAAGCCAAATTGTATATTTTTTATACGCTGAGAAAAATAGTTTTTTATGTTCCTCCGCAATCCCTTGGCAACTAAATTAAAATTTGTTTTTTCATTGGTCATTTCAAAATTACCCTTAATCTGGTATAAAAACAAGCGTCTCGTAGGATACCGCACTTACATCTACATGCGGATCCTCGAGACAATAAAGAATTAAAACTTAAAGAATTTTTGTATAATTTCAGCCAACAACCAAAGACTCTAGTCATTTCTGTTGTTAGGCCCAAAACAACAACAGTACCAGCTCTACCTGTTCCCCTATACTGTGATTCTAAATTATCATCAGATCGCAGTATAAAAACAGTGTGCACTCGACTCGCAGCCGCATGTGATAAAGTTTACCAGTTGCCCATGGTCGGTGGTTCTCTCCGGGTACTCTGGCTTCCTCTATCACTAAAACTGGTCGCCATGATATAGCTGAAATATTGTTGAAAGTGGCGTTAAAACACAATCAATCAATCAATCAATCAATTAATCTATAGTAATGCTAAGTACTGTCTGTCTGGCTTTCATTCTGTCAGTCTTTCTGTAACATTTTTGTGAACACTCTAGAGGCCACATCTTTTATTCCGTTTTGACCAAACTTGGTCCACACTTTGTACCACGTCTAGAAGCCTACTGATTTCCAAGTTCAAATGTCAAAGGTCTATGTCACATTTGAACTTTAACAATTTTTTGGTGTTTATCCTTGTGAAGACACTAGCCTACATCTTTCAGTGGATTTTGACCAAACTTAGTCGACACTTATTTCATACAAAGCCTTGAAGTCTATTTTGAAGGTCAAAGGTCAAGGTAAGGTAACAGTTGAACTTAAGTTTTAGCCATTTAACAGTGAGGGGATATGTCATGCTTTGCGTTGCCTTTGTTATAGTATTAAGTTGTAACGCAGTAAACTTTGAAGACATTTAATAGGATACCTTCCGATAATATTATTTACAAGAATTAATACAAAATATATATATAAACATCAAAATCCAAGGATAGCAACAGTCACAATTAAACCCGGCTTTCAACTTCCGCAACACACTATCACCAACAACCCAAAAACCTTTCTGTCCATGACAAACAACGTTCTTCCTTATTTTCGATTGTTACATTAGCTCCTCCTTTTCAGAAGACACGTCCTCGTGTCATTATTAACACAAATCATCTAATCAGTTTCAAAATCGTTTAAATACTCCGGACGACGACATATCCTTCTTGGACGAGTTGACACCTGGGCTTCCTCGTCGATATCTGAATCTAGATCATCTGCAATTTCACTCTCATTGTCAGTCTCATTTGCATGATTTTCAAGATTTTCGTTTTCATTTTCAATCTCGTTTTCCGCCATTAGTTGAGGTTCTCCCGACATAGTGCTTTCATCAGTCAAATCCTCATCAATATCGCCAATGCTTTCTGATATTTCCCTTCCTTCTCCAGGAGCTGCAATCTGCTGCTCCGGGTCAGGATCATTACATTTTCTCTTGACCAAACATTTTCTCTTTTCTTTCCTCGACTTGTCCTCGTCGTTTCTGTCAGTATTGTATTCACTGTTTAGACCACTTTCATCTCCCCCCTGATTTGAAGGTACAAACTTCTTCAGCCTATTAAAGTGAACGATTTTGGCTTTTCCATTTCGTTTTCTGATCTTATAATCAACATCTGACATTTTTTTTCTAGTATATCATATGGCTCTCTTTCCCAGGGGCAGTGGAGCTTAGGGGATCTTCCAAGTTTCACTGCTGGGTTATATAGCATTACTTTATCGCCTACTTTCAATTCTTTACCAGAAACTTTTTTGTCGTAATAATCTTTCTGTCTGTTCTGTGCAGTGTCCGTATTTGTTCTGACTCTCTTAAATGCTGAGTTCAATTTTTGTCTCAAGGAGGAAACGTATTGGGTTTAATAATTTTCCCCTTGGGGACACTCCCCAAACACTATATCGATAGGTAACCGAAGTTCATGTCCTAACATTAACAGAGACGGGGTAAAGCCAGTAGTTTCATTGACACTGCATCTGTATGCCATCATAAGGAAAGGAAGTTCATCGTCCCAATTTTTGGTCTTCTTTGACGTGCTTACTTAACATATTCAGAAGCGTTTCATTGAATCTTTCTACTTGTCCGTCGCATTGCGGATGGTATGCTGTGGTCCTTTGTTTCTTTGAATCAAACAATGCACCAACTTCCTTTAACAAGTTAGACTCGAAGTCCCTTCCCAGGTCACTATGTATAGCATAAGGAGCCCCAAAACGACAAACAAATTCCTCTACAAGCTTCTTTGCAATAGTTTTTGCCTTGTGATTTCGAAGCGCAAATGCCTCCGTCCACTTGGTGAAATAATCGGCAATAACTAGTATATATTTATTGCCGCGAGCAGAAGTGGGCAGGGGACCTAATATGTCCATTGCAATTTTCTCCAGTGGTGCGCCGGTTTTTACTGAAATAAGAGTCGCTCTTAACTGTCGAGAGGGTTTCCTCTTGGATGCACATACTATACATTCATTGCAATAAATCTCAACATCTTGAGACCATCCTGGCCAATAATATCTATTTTTTACTTTCATTGACATTTTCGTTGCTCCTAAATGTCCCCCTCCTACACCTGAATGTAGTTCATGCAACATTTTCCGTTGTAAGGACGAAGGAACTATGAACTGGTAATGAAACCCCGTGGAATCTTCAAATTTCCTACATAACACATCATTATCTATTACAATATTCTCCCACTGACCAAGTATGCGTTTGACAACCGTTGAATATTCCTCTTTTACATAAGGCTTTTCATCATCATTAATCTTCAGACTGTACACTTGCTTAAGATCAGGGTCTTCCGACTGAAACTTCTTCCAATTAATGCAAATACTCTCATGTATTGCCTGGCAAAACTCAGCATCACTATTTATCTCTTGCGATTCAACACTCAGTTCGGCACTATCTGCTGGCCTTCTTGACATGGTGTCCGCGTTTCCATGGCTTGCACCTTTACGATGAATAATATCCATGTCAAATTCTGACAAGTATGCCTGCCAGCGGGCTATCTGGCCTTCCGGCTCCTTAAAAGTCCACAACCATGACAATGCTTTGTGATCCGTTCGTGCATTAAATGTCCTTCCAAGGAGATAATGTCTGAATTTTTTCACAAAATAAACCAATGCAAGTAGCTCATTTTTTGTCACACAATAGTTTCTTTCGCATTTAGTTAGCGTTCTACTGGCATAGCAAATTACTTTTTCGCTATCACCCTGACGTTGTGACAGAACTGCTCCGATAGAAGTACTACTTGCATCGGTGTCCAACGTGAATATTCCATCCTCAGTTGGGTATGACAATATAGGAGCTGTTACCAACTTAGATGTCAACATCTGGAATGCCTCGTCACACTTGCTTGACCAAAAAAAAAAACGATTCCTCTTTCTGAAGCAACTTATTTAATGGAGAGCAGATTGTTGAAAACCCCTTAATGAAACGCCTGTAATAACTAGCTAAACTTAGAAATGACTCAACGTCCCTGGCATTGGTTGGTTGGGGCCATGTTCTGATAACTTCAATCTTATCTGGATCGGTCATAATGCCTTTATCAGATACGATATGGCCAAGACACTTAACACTTCTCCCAGCAAAATGGCATTTAGTCAATTTTAACTTTAGACCACTTTCTCTAAATCGATCGAATACCAACCTTAATCTTTGTAGATGCTCGTTGAATGAAGAGCTGAATATGACCACGTCATCCAGATAAATGAGGCATATTTCAAACTGAAGACCCTTCAAAACATTCTCCATTAGACGTTGAAATAATCCTGGTGCTCCCGTAAGCCCAAACGGCATAACATTGAATTCATATAACCCATATGGCGTTGAAAATGCCGTATTTTCCTTGTCTTCTTCTTGTAATTCAACTTGCCAATAGCCGCTGGCCAAATCAACACAGGAAAAATATCTGGCACCATGTATCGTATCAAGCGTGTCATCAATGCGGGGTATAGGGTACGCGTCTTTCTTTGCAATTTCATTAACTTTTCGAAAATCTACACAGAATCTTGTTGTGTTGTCTTTCTTTTTGACTAAAACTATTGGCGATGACCAGGGACTATTTGATGGCCTTATTACTTCTCGTTCCAACATATCATTTAATAACTCCTTTACTTCCTGTTTTTTATGCATGGGAATTCTCCTAAGATTGTGTTTGATAGCCGGTTCGAGTCCTGTATTTATGCTATGTTTCACAACATCTGTTCGACCTATGTCAGAAAACGACTTAGAAAATATGTCTTCGTATTCTCTTAGCAGTTTCAGAAGACTTTCCTTTTGGTCTTTCTCTAGATGTGAATCTATGTTGAATGATGCACTAGGAGCTGCAATCTGCTGCTCCACAGTGCTATCATTTACGGCAAGAGACCCTTCAGGAGCTGCTATCTGCTGCTCCAGTGAAGGGGTTTCTGATTTGCACGGACTATTCACAGGAATCAAATATCCAACTGATGTGTTCTTGTACATTGTGACGCTCTCCGACGAAACATTCATGACTCTTAGAACGCAACTATCCAATCCCTCTGTCAAAACATGTGCTGCACAGAGTTTCTCATGATTTTCAAACTTCTGCTTTGGTTCAAACATAAATGTTCCTGCTCTCCTAAATCCCCGCTCCTTTTTCGACACTTTTCCTTCTACTAACATTTCATGTCCCGGTGGAATGCATATTGTTTGCTTCAGGCTTACACGACACACTGCTGTACTTTGAGAAGAATAATTGATTTCGCACTCACTTCTATCCACAGTAATTGTCATTGTTTGGAAATCTATTTTTGCATTATGTTTTCGAAGAAAATCAGTACCAAGAAGACAATGATGAGCCAAATCCTTTGCAATCAATACTGAATGACAACATTTTACTCCGTTGATGAAGATATTTACATCACTGACTCCATGTATATCAATCTTTTCATTATTAGCAGAGACAACTGTAGATTTGCATGGCGAAACGAACAACTTTGACTGATTTTTTGTCTCTATATCTTTAAAGAGATTGTAACTAATCAGAGTATATACAGATCCTGTGTCAATTAACATATCTATGGCAATATTATTAATTAATCCCTTTCCCGACTGTGTTTGTTTTAAATTTGGGCAATTATTCTTTGTATGACCAGGAAGTTCACAATTCCAGCAAACATTGTTTTTAGGACAATACCGTTTCAACTGTCTATCACTACCACAAACGTAACATCTCAAATTGTTTTCATTACGCATCCGTCCTCTCCCTCTCCCAACATTATACTGTCCTCGATTTCTTCTGGCCTCCTCTCGATCTTCCTTTATCAATGTCAAAACTTCCGCCATCATTGACATAAGAGATGATTCCTGTGTGGCAGCAACACATGCTTCCCCTGATTTAACTCCTTCTGTAGTAGGTTCTTTATTTTCCTCAAAAATTACCTTTTTGTCCTTTCGCACATCAATTTCAACTGTTTGCCAGTCTATGGCCATTCGTATGGCATCATCTAAAGTGTCAGGCATATTGTGACGCAATTTCAATTTCAATGTCATGTCTATGCTTGTCAGGGCACGCACAAATTGATCACGTGCTAGCTCATCGCGCAACTGGGCATCTATTTCTGGGTACGCTTTGCGTGCCAATGTTCTTATCCTGTTACCAAGATCAAGAATGGTCTCATTTTGTTCTTGCTTCAATCCTAAAAACTTGGTTTTGTAAAACTGCGGTTGCTTTACAGTTTTAAACCGTTTTTCTAAAGTTTTACATAACTCTTTCCAATCTAGTTTTACTGCTGTCCCAAGATCTTGATACACTTTATAGGCTGTTCCTTTTACTCTTACGCCTAAAAATTTACACTTTAGATTATCGTCCCAGCTGTTGATGTCTGCACAAGCCTTAAAACTTTCAATCCAGTCCTCCCAATCCTCCTCAATGTCACCTTTGAACACGTCTGGCATGACAATAGGTTTTTTAATTCCATGTTCCCCCTCTGCCATGTTTAATCTTTCAAGATCTTGCATAAACCTATTTAGAAACTGTTACTTCAATCTTCGTAGATTTCAGGTTGAACTTCCTAATCAACTCTACTCCAGCCTCAACACATTTTAAAAGTTGCTTATGCCACCGTTTCTTCAAACTATGGGTGGCATGCAGACCATCATACAAATTAGCAAAATTGTTGCGAATGACCTTCCTTGAACCAGATCTTCTTTTCCGTATGCTTTGCTTTGAAACTGTATTATGCCATGAGACGGTATAGCAACCCTTTAGAAGTCCACTTTGTTTTCTTGAGTTTTCTAATTTAATGTCTGTATTTAACAAAATCAGTTCTTTATCAAGCTTGTTCTGGTCAATTTCAAACTGTTCATCAGTCGGCAGCAATGACCTTTGTTCCTTGTCAGATTTGCTGTCCCTATACTTAACAAATGATAAGGTCGGAATTGTCACAAACCCAACTACGGCTGTCGGCAAAATTGTTTTTATCTTCTTTTTCAAGGATTTCAATTTATCAAACACTTGTCTACTAGTAACATTGTCGTTAAATCTAAGATCCATGTGAGCTCTGGTTTCTCTACTTCGTTTTCCCTCTTTTCTTTCTTTTTGTTCTTTTCTTTGTTTAAACACTGTAAACTCATTTATTCCACAAGATATTTTAACAATAACAGGTCTATCTTGATCCTTGTATTCGCTTACAATTGATAAAGTGTCATTTACCAAATTGTCAACAACAGCTCCCTTTTGTATCACATAACGAAAGCGGAAGTTTCTATAATCAAATTTCTCAAATCCGTACACTCTAGAATCTCCAACTAAAATCAAAACAGGTTTACGGGTTTTTTCTGACATTCATTCACCTGTTAAACACTTGTCCTTTCTTGAATGTTGTAATTCTGAACTTTCCGGTATATTGTCGTTCGTAACCTTCTTTGTGGTATTAAGTCTTATCATACAGTCTGAACTTCTAAATACCAAATCCCGCCGCTGCTAACGCAGTAAACTTTGAAGAAATTTAATAGGATACCTTCCGATAATATTATTTACAAGAATTAATACAAAATATATACAAACATCAAAATCCAAGGATAGCAACAGTCACAATTTATATAAGTGCTGCGTCACTTGTTTTCTGATCCCTATGTATGTACTATTGTTATAACTAATGCAATTTATTCAATAAATATTGTTTACACAATTAAACCCGGCTTTCAACTTCCGCAACACACTATCACCAACAACCCAAAAACCTTTCTGTCCATGACAAACAACGTTCTTCCTTATTTTCGATTGTTAGTGTTTAATATCAGATGTTCATAGCCTTACAAGTGACAGTACATACATGAGGCAGCAATCCCTTTTTATATGGGACACTTATATCTATTAAAAATAGGGCGTAATTACTGAAAGGTCAAGTACAGTTTGAAAAACTACCGTAAACGAAATCTTTAAAATAAATTCCAAATAGAGTGAGGTTTATAGGTGTGTAGATATGGCATAAAGTATACTTGAGATTTATTGCACAACTCTTGGGATAACAATACTCTTAAACCAGATTATTTTTATACTTGTGTAAAGCAGAATATTTTTTTTTGTGGTCAATGCTGTGACAGATTATTTAATTTCTTTCCCTTCTAAATCATAATATATATATTTAGGAAAAAACAATACCCCCCCCCCCTCTTTCAAGTTAAATGGTCGTTCCATCATCTATAAAGCGGAACGTGATCGTCTAATTTGATCTAAAACACTACGTGACGTCTACTTTCAAAGTTAAGTTTAGTACTCTTAGACTGATTATTTAAATAAATAAGCTTCACTAGTAGTCTATGTGTCTATTTATTGCCATACAGATTAAGAAATACTTTCAGTTCTTTTTTAGCTCACCTTGCCAAAGGCAATGTGAGCGTTTACCATCACTTGGCGTCCGTCGTCTGTTAACATTTCAAATTTTAATCTTCTCCTCTGAAATCCCTTAGCCAAATGAAGTGAAACTTGGTGAGGAAGCATCTATGGAAGGTCCTCTCTAACGATTGCTCATTTTGTCCCGATCCATTAACAAACATGACCGCCATAGGCAATTTTTGTTTCTGATTGGCCGATTTTTAAAAATCTCCTCTGAAACCGCCAGTCCAAATGAACCGAAACTTGGTAGGTAGCATCTATTGCAGGTCCTCTATAAAGATTGCTCATTTCGTCCCGATCCGTTAACAAACAAGGCCGCCACAGACAATCAGTCTTGTTTCTGATTGGTTGATTTCTAACAAAAATCTTCTCTGAAGCCGCTTTGCCAAATGAATCGAAACTTGGTAAGAAGCATCCTTGGAAGGTCTTCTATAAAGATTGCTCATTTAGTTCCGATCCGTTAACAAACATGACCGTCATAGGCAATTCTTGTTTCTGATTGGCAGATTTAAAAAAATCTTCTACTCCGAAACCGCTTGGCCAAATGAACTGAAACTTGGCAGGAAGCATCTATGGTAGGTCCTCTATAAAGAAAATGCTCATTTAGTTCCGATCCGTTAACAAACATGACCGCCACAGACAATTCTTGTTTCTGATTGGTTGATTTCTAAAAAAATATATTCTCCGAAGCTGCTTTGCTAAATGAATCAAAACTTGGTAGGAAGCATCCTTGGAAGGTCCTCTAATAAAGATTGCTCATTTAGTTCCGATCCGTTAACAAACATGGCCACCACAGACAATTCTTGTTTCTGGTTGGTCGATTTTTGAAAATCTTCTCCTCTGAAACCGCTTGGCCAAATGAACCGAAACTTGGTCGGAAGCATCTATGGCAGGTCCTCTATAAAATTGCTAATTTAGTTCCGATCCGTTAACAGACATGGCTGCCACAAGCCATTCTTGTTTCTGATTGGTTGATTTCTAAACAATCTTCTCTGTACCCGCTTGGCCAAATGATTGGAAACTTGGTAGGAAACATCCTTGGAAGGTCCTCTATAAAGATTGCTCATTTAGTTCCGATCCGTTAACAAACATGGCCGCCATAGACAATTCTTGTTTCTGATTGCTTGATTTCTAAAAAAATCTTCTTCTCTGAAGCCGATTTGCCAAATGAATCGAGAATTGGTAAGAAGCATCCTTGGAAGGTCCTCTATAGAGATTGCTCATTTAGTTCCGATCCGTTAACAAACATTGCCACCACAGGCAATTCTTCTTTCTGATTCGTCGATTTTTGAAAATCTTCTCCTCTGAAACCGCTTGGCCAAATGAACCGAAACTTGGTCGGAAGCATCTATGGCAGGTCCTCTATAAAGCTTGCTCATTTAGTTCCGATCCGTTATCAAACATGGCCACCACAGACAATTCTTGTTTCTGATTGGTTGATTTCTAAAAAAATCTTCTCTTCTGAAGCCACTAGTCCAAATGAATTGAAACTTGGTAGGAAGCATCCTTGGAAGGTCCTCTATAAAGAATGCTCATTTAGTTACGATCTGTTAGCAAACATGGCCACCATAGGCAACTCTTGTTTCTGATTGGTCGATTTTTTAAAATCTTCTCCTCTGAAACCGCTTAGCCAAATGAAACGAAACTTGGTAGGAAGCATCTATGGCAGGACCTCTATAAAGATTGCGCACTTAGTCCCGATCCATTAACAAACATGGCCACCACAGGCAATTCTTGTTTCAGATTGTTTAATTTCTAAAAAAAATCTTCTCCTCTGTTACAGACTGTAACCTCTTGACCAAATGAATCAAAATCTGGTAGGACGCATCCTTGGAAGGTCCTCTGTAAAGATTGCTAATTTAGTTCCGATCCGTTAACAAACATGGCCGCCACAGGCAATTTTTGTTTCTGATTGGTCTATTTCTAAACTAGAGGCTCAGCACTGAGCTGAGCCTGTGTCGCTCACCTTGCATTCTGCTCTGAAGAAACTTAATACAGAACATTCCATAGCTTCCCACAGGCATCTACATTAACATTTTTTTTAACTTGTCCCTTCGGACAACTAACTAAAACGAGTTGGAAGTCAAAATCATTTGGTCTTGTCTTATACTCGGTTATTAAAAAAAACTTACGGTAGGGGATGGGGATGACCTCAGGCCTCAACTCTTGGGGCATTTATTTTGTCTATTCACCCTGATCATAAATATATATGGTTTATGGAAGGGAATCTCAGCCATTAAAAAGTTCACCTCAGGTAGGGGGTGGGGTATGACCCCTGGGACCTGTGCTATAAGGCATTTAATTTGCCTAGTCATCCTCATCATAAATATTTATGGTTTAGGAGTGGGGATCTCAACCATTAAAAACTTCACTTCAGGTAGGGGGTGGGGTGTGACCCCCTGGGCCTGTGCTATAAGGCGTGTAATTTGCCTAGTCACCCTGATCATAAATATATATGGTCTACGGGTGGGGATCTCAACCATCAAAAAGTTCACTTCAGGTAGGGGGTGGGGTATGACCCCCAGGGCCTGAGCTATAATGCATTTAATTTGCCTAGTCACCTGATCATAAATATATATGGCTTAGGGGTGGGGATCTCAATCATTAAAAAATTCACTTCAGGTAGGGGTGGGATATGACCTCCTGGGGCCTGAGCTATAAGGCATTTAATTTGCCTAGTCACCCTGATCATAAATATATATGGTTTAAGGGTGGGGATCTCAGCCATTAAAAAGTTCACCTCAGGTAAGGGGTGGGGTATGACCCTGGGGCCTGAGCTATAATGCATTTAATTTGCCTAGTCACCCTGATCGTAAATATATATGGTTTAAGGGTGGGGTCCTAACCATTAAAATGTTCACTTCAGATAGGGGTGGGGTATGACCCCCTGGCCTGAGCTATAATGCATTTAATTTGCCTAGTCACCCTGATCATAAATATATATGGTTTAGGGGTGGGGATCTCAACAATTAAAAAGTTCACTTCAAGTAGGGGTGGGGTAAGACCCCCCGGGGACTGAGCTATAAGGCATTTAATTTGGCTAGTCACCCTGATTATAAATATATATGGTTTAGGGGTGGGGATCTCAACCATTAAAAAGTTCACTTCAGGTAGGGGGAGGGGTATGACCCCTGGGACCTGTGCTATAAGGCATTTCATTTGCCTAGTCACCCTGATCATAAATATATATGGCTTAGGGGTGGGGATCTCAACCATTAAAAAGTTCACTTCAGGTAGTGGGTGGGGTATGACCCCGGGGACTGAGTTATAATGCATTTAATTTGCCTGGTCACCCTGATCATAAATATACATTTTATATGGTTTAGGGTGGGTATCTCGGTCACATTTTTTTAATACAGATTCATTTAAACTGTATTATACTAAAGTAAATGTCAATATTTAAATTAGAGTTATCTCTCTTTCCACAGAAAAACAGATTTTTTTTAAAAATTGTACTATACTAAAGTAAATGTCAGTATTTAAATTAGAGTTATCTCTCTTTCCACAGAAAAACAGATTGTTTTTAGAAAGCATATAATCATAAACCAGAATTGCCTGTGTCGGCCATGTTTGTTAATGGATCGGGACGAAATGAGCAATCTTTATAGAAGACCTTCCATAGATGCTTCCTACCAGGTTTCAATTCATTTGGATCAGTAGTTTCAGAGGAGAATATTTTTAAAAATAGGCCAATCAGAAACAAGAATTGCCTGTGGCGGCCATGTTTGTTAATGGATCGGGACGAAATGAGCAATCATTATAGAGGACCTTCCATAGATGCTTCTTACCAAGTTTCAATTCCTTTGGCTGAGGGGTTTCAGAGGAGAAGATTAAAATGTGAAAAGTTAACGGACGACAAGTGATGGCAAAAGCTCACCTTGCCAAAGACTAAAAATTGCCTTCTCTGAAACCGCTTTGCCAAATGAATCGAAACTTGGTTGGAAGCATTATTGGAAGGTCATCTATAAAGATTGCTCATTTAGTTCCCATCCGTTAATAAACATAGCCGCCACAGGCCATTATTGTTTCTGATTGATCGATTTCTAAAAGTCTTCTTCTCTGTAACTGCTTAGCCAAATGAACTGAAACTTGGCGGGAAGCACATATGGAAGGTTCTGTATTAAGTTTCCTCAAAGCAGTATGAAAGGTGAGCAACACATGCTCAGCCCACTGAGCCTCTAGTTTAGTATTGTTATCCGATTTTCACTAATCCGTTTAAAATATATATTTGTATCTATGTCAACTTCTTTTGTAATACTATTGATGTAGGTGTATCATGTATCATGTATTTAACATCTGAGTCGTGATCAAGATGTCTATTTAACATCTGAGTCGTGATCAAGATGTCTATTTAAAACTGGCAATGATTCCTATAACAAAGGCTTCTACTTCTACCACTATGTGGCCAGTGGCCACCCCAAGACGTCGATCATTCTGTCACTTTTATGCATATGAGTGCAATTCAATAATTTTAATAAAGTGTCCTTAATTAAAAACACCCTTGCACTAATAGATTATCTGCTGCAATATTCAAGACTATTGGCGGTGACTATATTTGTCCACTCTTGACGAAAATGTGCAAAGTAGATTAATTTGGACAAAAAGCATTCAAAAATCTGCTCTGAAACCTTCGAGCTAAAAGAAAGCAATAAATCGTACATTGTGCTACCCCTCTAATCTTATTTGTAGGACATTCTACAGTAAAGAATATTGGCAGAGAACACCTTAGATAAAGAAATAATAAATAAATGTTTGTTGTTTTTTATTGTGAGGGTGGGGGGGGGGGGGGGGNGGGGGGGAGATACCACAGTCAGAATAGTTCCAAACATGGAGATCAACTTGAACACACTGATAAAGCCAAATATCTGGTTGTCACTACACCATCAGATCTTAAATGGGATAGCCATATTAACAGTATTACAACAAAGACAAACAAGACACTTGGGTTCCTCCGTTAGAACATTAAGATCAGTTCAGTCAAAGAACAGGCATACAAATCTCTAGTTCAACAGTACTTAAATATGCCTGTTCTGTATGGGACCCATGCACCAAAGAAAACATAATTCAACTTGAACAGGTACAACGTAGGGCTGCTAGGTATGTTACTAACCGCTATCATAACACCTCTAGCGTTAGTAACATGATAGAACATCTAAATTGGCAAAGCCTAGCAGATGCACGCCTACTCATGATGTTATATAAGATCTCGCATGAACTAGTATATATCCCAAAAACAGACATACTCATACCACCAGGGCCGCCAAGAGAATTTTTGGACCCCAGGGCAAAAGGAAACTTGGTTCCTCTCCTCCAATTCTCCAAATAATGATACTCAAACTAAGTCCACCACGGTGTGTCATAAGCAAGGAACCAGTACAACAAAAATGAATTGATAAATTGTGATTTAGAAAACAGCTTGCTACTTGTTTATTTGTCTGGACCCTTAATTATAATGATCTGGCACATTTATTAATAGATGTATTTTTATAAACTAAAAACAGTAGTCAAATTATTTTATCGACAACCAAATATAAAACAAATTTTCACTAATGTAATGCCCTAGGCAGCTGAATAAGTAAACTATAATGAACATTACATAAATTGTGCATACTTATAGAATTATTCAGAATTAAAGGCAGCTTACATCATACAATTGTAAAATTATAACATTATTTTACTATTACATTTAGTGGAGCCTTCCTGGACTTTTTCAGTGTGAAGCGTGTGATGACATTGTAAGCGTGTGATGACATTGTAAACGTGTGATGACATTGTAAACGTGTGATGACATTGTCAAAATTGAGTTTTCTGGCAATTTCAGATTCAATGCTAAAGTCTTGCTAAATCCACTATACCAGATCTTGTGACATGTTTGAGCAAAAATAGTTCATTACAAGCTTCAGTTTGCTGAAGGAGAAGTGAAATTAATAAATAACCTTGGATTATTAGAACAGGATGTAACGGAAACACCAAAAGGAGCTTGGACTTTTGGAGTGTTAATTGTAGCAAGCATTTGAATAACAGAAAAGTTGCTATGCATCATCAAGGGCCCTATGAAAGTCATTAGTGGGCTCCTTCCTAAAACTTGGGGCTACTTCTGAATGAAGAATTTTATATTCACTAAACGAAATTGTCATTCACATATTCACGAAAGCACACATTTTATTTTGTTTGCCTTGCTCAAGGTACACCCTCATTTTTTTCCTCGTTTGGCTTGTGGGCCCCGGGGTGCCACCCGGCTGACCCCCCTCTCAGTGGGCCTGCATGATACCACCATTTAGATTGTCCCGGAACATGCATTCACTCTCATACCAAATACCACCAACACGCTTACAACTCAGACAGCAATCTTTCTTTCCGCAAACTATACGAAACTGGAACAGTCTTCCCCTGAACACTACGAAGAGTGATTCTGTTGAGTCATTCAAATCAGCTGTCTCACTCATTAACCACTAGTTCATCAAATCAGCTGTCTCACTCATTAACCACTAGTTCATCAAAATCTCTTGTTTATAGTTTTATCTTAAAATCAAAATCAAAAGTAAAAAAAACAAAAACAAAAACAAACCAGAGGCTCCCAGGAGCCTGTAATCGCTCACCTGGATCAAAGCTGCTTTCAATAACAATGCAACTGCACTGTGGTGGCCATCTTGGTGGGAGTGCGTGACTGCTGGACACAGTTTTGGAAAAGGACCATCGAATGACTATTCCATCAGGGTTTGGTTCTAATAGAGCTACTGGTTCCAGACAATATGGTTTTTATGTGAATTTCCCGTAGGGTCCTATGTTAAACTAAGTTCAGCTGTGCAGCCATCTTGGTCAGCCACTCAGGGCGGGACCACCAGACAAAATTTTGGAAGAGGACCATCCAATGAATATTTTATCAAAGTTTTGTTCCAATTGAGCAACTGGTTTCAGACAAGAAGATTTTTATGTGAATTCCCCATAGGGTCCTATGTTAAGGTAAGTTTGGCTGTGGGGGCCATCTTGTTCGAAGGGCCGAACCGCCGGACACATTTTTGGAAGGGAACCACCCAAGGATCCTTTCAGCAAAGTTTGGTTGAGATTGGCTCAGTAGTTTCAGAGGAGAAGATTTTATTTAAATTTCATCCCCCCCTTTTTTCTATTTTAATTTTTATTGGAAGTCGGGATCACCGGCCACAATTTTGGAAGGGGACCATCCAAGGACCATTCCATCAAAGTGACCCACCCAGAGACCATCCCTGCCAGGTTTGGTTTAATTTGGTTCAACGGTTTCAGAGAATAAGATTTAAATATGATCTTTTATCAAAATATGCCTAATTTGCATAATCGGTATAAATTGGTTGAAAGAAAAATTTCACAGAAAAACCCGGAATATATGTTAAACTACTCCATGCCATGTAGCTGCAGTTAAAATTTGAGCTCATTTTGACTTGTACTAAAGCAGCAATAGACAATTGAAAAAATTTCTATTTTTAGTAACAGCAGCCATCTTAAGTGGAGGGCGGGACTGTCGGACACAATTTTGAAAGGGACCACCCAGGGACCATTCCTGCCAGGTTTGGTTTAATTTGGTTCAGCGGTTTCAGAGGAGAAGATTTAAATGTGATCTTTTATCAAAATACATGTATGCCTAAACTGCATAATCAGTATAAATCGGCTGAAAGAAAAATTTCACAGAAAAACCCGGAATATATGTTAAATTACTCCTTGCCATGTAGTTGCAGTTAAAATTTGAACTCATTTTGACTTATACTAAAGGAGCAATGGACAATTAAAATTTCATCCCCCCTTTTTTCTATTTTAGCTTGGCAGCCATCTTGGTTGGAAGTCTGGATCACCGGACATAATTTTGGAAGGGGGCCATCCAAGGACCATTCCACCAAAGTTTGTTTTAAATTGGCCCAGTGGTTTCTGAGGAGAAGATTAAAATGTGAAAAGTTTACGACGGACGAAACCTGATGGCAAAAACTCACATGCCGTTTGGGAAGGTGAGCTAAAAAGGGCAATAACTCCAAGGTGGGTAATAAGATTTTATTCACAATTGTGGGGTAGGTAGATCTTGACATGCTGCACATTTTTGCAGTTTCAACTTATCATCTATCTCTTACAGTTTTTGAAAAAAAAGAAAAAAAAGTATTAAAATTTTGAAAATTTGATGAAAAAAGGGCAATAACTCCAAGATGGGTATTTATATTTTCTTCACAATTGCAGGGTAGGTAGACCTTGACATGCTGCACATTTTTGCAGTTTCAACTTATCATCTATCTCTAATAGTTGTTGAAATAAAGAATGAAAAGTATTAAAATTTAGAAAATTTGATGAAAAAGGACAATAACTCCAAGTTGGGTAATCAGATTTCCTTCACAATTGCAGGGTAGATAGACCTTGACATGCTGCACATTTTTGCAGTTTCAACTTATCATCTATCTCTTATAGTTTTTGAAATAAAAAATGAAAAGTATTAAAATGTTGAAAATTTGATGAAAAAAGGGCAATAACTCCAAGATGGGCAATAAGATTTTATTTACAATTGCAGGGTAGGTAGACCTTGACATGCTGCACATTTTTGCAGTTTCAACTTATCATCTATCTCTAATAGTTTTTGAAATAAAAAACGAAAAGTATTAAAATTTTGAAAATTTGATGAAAAAAGGGCAATAACTCCAAGATGGGTAATCAGATTTTCTACAAAATTGCAGGGTAGGTAGATCTGGACATGCTGAACATGTTTGCAGTTTCAATTTATCATCTATCTCTTATAGTTTTTGAAATAAAGAGCGAAAAGTATAAAAATGTTGAAAATTTGATAAAAAAGGGGAATAATTCCCAGATGGGTTATTAGTTTTTCTTCACAATTGCAGGGTAGGTAGATCTTGACATGCTGAACATTTTTGCTGTTTCAACTTATCATCTAACTCTTATAGTTTTTGAAATAAAAAACGAAAAGAAATAAAATTTTGAAAATTTGATGAAAAAAGGGCAATAACTCCAAGATGGGTAATCAGATTTCCTTCACAATTGCAGGGTAGTTAGACCTTGACATGATGCACATTTTTGCAGTTTCAACTTATCATCTATCTCTTATAGTTTTTGAAATAAAGAACGAAAAGTATTAAAATTTTGAAAATTTGATGAAAAAAAGGGCAATAACTCCAAGATGGGGTAATAAGATTTTATTCACAATTGTGGGGTAGGTAGATCTTGACATGCTGCACATTTTTGCAGTTTCAACTTATCATCTATCTCTAATAGTTGTTGAAATAAAGAACCAGAGGCTCTCAAGAGCCTGTATCGTTCACCTGGATATAAACAGATCCAATTGGTCCTATGTAAAAACTATGTCCTGCAGTGGTAGTCATCTTGGAATTTCGATCAACATAAAAAACACAAAGTTTGTAAAGGACCTTCCAATGATTGATGCACAGTTTAGGTACCGGTTCAATCAGTGCAATAGCTTCAGAGAAGAACATATTTCTGTATTTTCCACATATGGTCCTGTGTTAATACTATAACCTGTGGTGGCAGCCATCTTGAATTTCGGATCGGCATAAAAAACCCAAACTTTTTAGAGGACCTTCAAATGATCCTTCCTGGGCAGTTTGGTTTCAACTGTCCATGTGGTTTAAGAGAAAAAGCGTTTTGAAACATTTTTTCCCATAGGGTCCAAAGTTAAACTAAGTCCTGCTGTAGCCGCCATTTTGAATTTCATATCGGAACAAAAAACGTAAAGTTTGTAGAGGACCATCCAATGGACGTTCATGTACAGTTTGGCTTTAATCATATTTGTAGTTTCTGAGAAGAAGGCATTTGAACATTTTCCCATAGGGTCCAATGCTAATCTATGTCCTGCGGTGGAAGCCATCTTGGATTTCCGATCAGCATAAAAAATAGAAACTTTGTAGAGGACCTTCCAATGATCATTCCTGGGCAGTTTCATTTCAATTGTCAAAATGGTTTCAGAGAAGAAGCGTTTTGAAACATTTTTCCCATAGGGTCCAATGTTAATCTAAGTCCTGCCGTAGCTGCCATTTTGAATTTCATAGCGGAACAAAAAACCTACAGTTTGTAGAGGACCATCCAATGAACATTCATGTACAGTTTGGCTTTAATCATATTTGTAATTTCTGAGAAGAAGGCATTTGAACATTTTCCCATAGGGTCCAATGTTAATCTATATCCTGCGGTGGTGGCCATCTTGAATTTTCGATCGGCATAAAAAACAGAAAGTTTGTAGAGGACCTTCCAATGATCATTCCTGGGCAGTTTGGTTTCAATTGTCCAAGTGGTTTCAGAGAAGAAGCATTTTGAAACATTTTTCCCATATGGTCCAATGTTAAAGTAAGTCCTGCTGTAGTCGCCATTTTGAATTTCATATCGGGACAAAAAACCTGAAGTTTGTAGAGGACCATCCAATGAACATTCATGTACAGTTTGGCTTTAATCATATTTGTAGTTTCTGAGAAGAAGGCATTTGAACATTTTCCCATAGGGTCCAATGTTAATCTATGTCCTGCGGTGGCGGCCATCTTGGATTTCCGATCGGAATAAAAAGCAGAAACTTGGTAAAGGACATTCCAATGATCATTCATTTACAGTTTGGGTTCAGTCAGGTCATTAGTTTCAGAGAAGAAGATCTTTGAAATTTCAGCCAATCAGAGCATATTATTGGCCCTGGCAGCCATGTTGAATATCCGACTGGAACGAAAAACAGAAACTTTGTAGAGGACAATCCAAGGAACATTCCTGCTAAGTTTGGTTCCAATTGGCCGAGTGGTTTCGGAGAAGAAGCTTGAAATGTGAAAAGTTTACAGACGACAGACGAAGGACGCCAAGTGATGACAATAGTTCACCTGGACCGTTCAGGTGAACTAATAAAAAGTATTAAAATTTTGAAAATTTGATGAAATAAAGGGCAATAACTCCAAGATGGGTACTCAAATTTTCTTCAGAGTTGCAGGGTATGTAGATCTTGATATGCTGCACATTTTTGAAGTTTCAACTTATCATCTATCTCTTTTAGTTTTTGAAATAAAAAATGAAAAGTATTATAATTTTGAAAATTTGATGAAAAAAGGGCAATAACTCCAAGATGGGTAATAAGATTTCCTTCACAATTGCAGGGTAGGTAGACCTTGACATGCTGCACATTTTTGCAGTTTCAACTTATCATCTATCTCTTACAGTTTTTGAAATAAAAAACGAAAAGTATTAAAATTTTGAAAATTTGATGAAAAAAGGGCAATAACTCCAAGATGGGTATTTATATTTTCTTCATAATTACAGGGTAGGTAGATCTTGACATGCTGCACATTTTTGCAATTTCAACTTATCATCTATCTCTTATAGTTTTTGAAATAAAGAACGAAAAGTATTAAAATTTTGAAAATTTGATGAAAAAAGGGCAATAACTCCAAGATGGGTAATCAGATTTTCTTCAAAATTTCAGGGTAGTTATGCCATGCTGATCATTTTTACCCCATGTCAGATTTCTGATATTATTAACGGTTTTTGAGTTATTACCAAAAACGCGCAATTTTACCATATGTTCTATTTTTAGTAACAGCGGCCATGTTGATTGGTGCACGGCTTCACCGGACACAATTTTGAAACTAGACACCCTAGTGACGATTCAGAAAAAGTTTGGTTCTAATTGGTTTGGTAGTTTCAGAGGAGAAGATTTTTGAAAAAGTTTACGACCTACGATGGACGGACAGACGGACGGACGGACGATGGACGACGGACGCCAAGTGATGGCAAAAGCTCACTTGGCCTTTGGCCAGGTGAGCTAAAAATACTCATTAAATTTCATTTCTAATTAAAATTGTAAATTTTTAGAGAGCAAAGCCAGTACTCAATGTAATTGGCCGAATCTTCAGTTAGTTGAAGGCAGCCTCTTATATTGTAGAAGTTGTAAAAGTAAAAAAAAATTTAACATAGGAAATTTATATAAACAGAACCACCCTATATATAGCTCTACCACATGCATAATACACGACCATTCATTTTCCTGACTTGAAACAGGCACTTCAATAAAAAGTGGCAGGATCAAACTAATTTTATGGACCTAAACCTCATCTCATCAACAAACAGTAACTTACTCTCTTGACAGTTGAATAAAATGTGTATTTCGATAAGAGAATAATCATTTAAAAATATTTTTCCATAGACTCATTATGTTAAACATTGTCTTGTGTTGACATCCATCTTGGATTTTCAATCCACATGAAAAATAAAAATTTTGTAAGAAATGATTCAATGATTATTCTTGAACAGTTTGAGTCAAATCAAGTTTGCAGTTTCTGCTAAAAATATTGGATTCAAAATCCCATACTATTAAACTATGCCCTGCTGTGGTGGACATCTTGGATTTATGATAACCATAAAAGACATTAATTTTGTATAGGAACATTAAAGTAACATTCTAGACAATTTTTTTTGTTTTTTTGTTTTTTTTTTTCAATTTTTTTTCTGGACAAATTTACTTTTAAATGTGACAGTGGTTTTTGAGAAAGATAATTTTAAATCTTTTTAACTTGTCTTGGGTTGGTCTCTTATCATGGATTTTTCATCACACTAAAATTGGAAACTTTGAAAGGAACCATCCTTGAATTACTCTTGTACATTTTGGGTTTTGGGTTTCTACTTTCCAAGAAATATTATTTAGCCTTTTCCATAGGGTTCTGTTAAAACTTTGCCCTATTGTAGCAGAGACATTGGATTTCTGATTGACAAAAACCTTTTTAGAGAGTCATATAATGAACATTCCTACTATGATAACAATTACTTCACATTTGTGGTATCTGAGAAGATGATATTTGAACTTCAGCCAATCAGAAAGTATAATTGGTCTAGCATCCATGTTGAATACTGAATGTAATGAAACAACAAAGAATATTAAGGACTATCCACATATCATGTCTGCCAAGATTAGATCTCTTTCATCCAGTAATTTCTAGAATGAGGATTGAAGTGTAAAGAGTTAATGGACACTGCCAATAACATTACACAGAAATTGATGACAATGCCTCACAAGGACGTTTGGTCCAGCTGAGCTAACAATTTGGTAGACCATCCAATGATAATTCGTCAACTTTGCCTTACAATGTTATTGTAGTTTAAGAGAAGCTTTAAAACAAGAGCACCGCCCACGGGTGCTGGACGCTTGACTTTTTCGTATCTGATATTAAACTGCAAGCAATTTACAAAGTTATACATACTTCTAACTATGATGGTCATATAAGCAAATATGTTTGCAAGATTGGTAAATATAATCAGAAGTGTGCCTCACAAAAAATGTTTGGGGGGTGGTGTCGGGTGGGTATAATCTTTTCTTGTAACACTATTTTAGTGCATATGAAATAAAAATTAAAAATAAAGAAAATATTTTTTTTGGGGGTGAGGGGGTTGTATGTTGTGAGTGGGGGGTTACCCTTCTGTAATGTGTTCCCCCTTCTGATAGTGAACAGGTATGTTGGATTTCATTTTAATGCCTATCATAGTTTATATTGAGAAAATTATATTTTTAGAAAAAAAATGCAAGTAAAATAAGGGAAATAACTCAAATAAAATGCTGGATAAAGTTGTCTTCTCTTGTCAACAGAACGGGGTCAACACTTTCTACAAGTGTATTGAGTTTCAAGTTAATAGCTTTGATAGTTATTGAGAAATTTTAATTATACTAAAACAATATCCCAAATTTAGATGTACTATGCTGAAACAAGGGCAGATAACTCTGGATATACAAATCACAGGGTCACCTGCCTTATTGTAATGGGTTTCCCATTTGATAATGAACAGGTATGTCGAGTTTCATTTCACTGCCTATCATAATTATTGAGAAATTGTATTTTTTTAAAGAAATTCTAAGTCAAAAAGGGGGAATAACTCAAATAAAATGCTGGATGGAGTTGTCTTCTCTTGTCAACAGATTGGAGTTAACACTTTCTACAAGTGTATTGAGTTTCAAGTTAATAGCTTTGATAGTTATGGAGAAATTTTAATCATACTAAAAAAATATCCCTAATTTCTATGTACTATGTCAAAACAAGGGCAGATAACTCTAGACATACAAATCACAGGGTCATCTTCCTTGTTGTAATTGGTTCCTCTTTTGATAATGAACAGGTATGTCAAGTTTTATTTCACTGCCTATCATAATTATTGAGAAATTGTATTTTTTGAAGAAATTCTACGTCAAAAAGGGGGAAGAACTCAAATAAAATGCTGGATGGAGTTGTCTTCCCTTGTCAACAGATTGGGGTCAACACTTTCTACAAGTGTATTGAGTTTCAAGTTAATAGCTTTGATAGTTATTGAGAAATTTTAATTATACTAAAAAAATATCCCTAATATCTATGTACAATGTCAAAACAAGGGCAGATAACTCTGGATATACAAATCACAGGGTCATCTGCCTTGTTGTAATTGGTTCCTCTTTTGATAGTGAACAAGTATTCCAAGTTTCAAATGGATAACTTTAATAGTTTTTGAGAAATGGACTCTGACAAAAAACTTAACCGACCCAGACGCTGACGCAGACGCCGGAGTGACAACAATAGCTCAACTTTTTTTCTTCGAAAAGTATAGCTAAAAAGACTCCTCGTGACTCTATGTTAATTTATGCCATACGGTGGTGGCAATTTTGAATTTCTGATTAACACAAAATACATGAATTTTGTTGAACACTATCCAGAGATCATATATATAAACACACAATTTGGTTCAAATGAGTTTATTTATTTCTGAGATAAGACATTTGCTCATGCTTATATGGTTTCAAAGAAGCTTATTACAACAATGTCATGCAGTTGTGGCCATCTTGAATTTCAATCAACAACAGATTGGTAGATGATTGATTTGATTGATTTGATTTTTGGTGTTTTAACGTCACTTTCAACAATATTTCAGCTATATCATGGCGACCAGTTTAGTGGTGGAGGAAGCCAAAGTACCCGGAGAGAACCACTGACCATGGGCAAGCAACTGGTAAACTTTATCACTTGCGGCTGCGAGTCAAGTGCACCCTTTTTTGTAATTTACAAAGCCGGGCGCAAACCCACGCTGTATTGGTGATAGGCTTGTATGAGTTGTTAGATCCAATGACCTAACTCATTGAGTCACCCGGGCCCCTGATTGGTAGATGATCAACCACTATTCATTTACTAGTATATACAATTTAGCTTCATCATAAGGAAATTTTATTCATTTTAATGGCCCATTATAATTCATCTGACCACACACATTATCTCATTTTGATTGATATCACATATTTTATTAGTATAATTATAATTTCTTATATACATATGTACATATATCTGTATGATAATAAAAGAAAGTAACTATGGTAATAAGTTTAGATTTTATGATTTTTTGATTTTTGGTGTTTTAATGCCACTTTCAACAATATTTCAGCTATATCATGGCGACCAGTTTTAGTGGTGGAGGAAGCCGGAGTATCCGGTGAGAACCACCGACCATGGGCAAGCAACTGGTAAACTTTATCACTTGCAGCTGCGAGTCGAGTGCACCATTTTTTGTAATTTACAAAGCGACCTAACTCATTGAGTCACACGGGCTCCCAATAAGTTTAGTATTACATGTACTCATTAGGGTTTTCATTGGAAAAAAATAAGTTATGAGTTACGGAACAAATATTAACTCATGTAGCACTTAACTGAGTTAATGTCATTTTTTTGTCTTGAGTGTAAACTTTTATCATAAAAAATATACATTTGGTAGAATTTTACAATGTGTTCAGAACAAAATATCATTGAAATTATATATACATGTACTATATATATATGTGTTGTATCTAATTCATAAAAATATCATATGTTCTTCCATTCAACATTTATATGAGAATGTAGGAATATTTTCCAAAAGTGTGTGAAATGTCTTTTCTTAATTGGAACATATAGGAATGAAGGTAAAAGACTTTGAATTTCACACACGAGTGAAATATATTATATCTCTTATTTTGGTCAAATGGAAAAACCAATTTCTACTGAAATTAATGAAATAGTAAATATAAGTAAAAAGAAATACGGGAGAGTTAATGCTATTACTTACATAGTTTTAACATAGCTGTGGAACTGTAGCTCTTAACAGTCTTTTGTGTCATTTATTTCCTGTAGATCCATAGTGACAAAAAAAAAGAGAAAACAGACTGCTAAGAGCTATGGTTCAGCAGCTAAGTTTTAAATGCGACATATTCATAATTCAAATGTTTTTTTTGGACAAGCAACTGTATAGAGGACAGCATCACCTTCAGCTTTCTACTTTTTATAAAGCCCCATTTGCCATTTCCAGAAGAAAAACCCCTTTTTCTTACATATCATGACATTTTGTCTCTAATTGTAGCACCAGTTAATAATATTACATAACAATTTTCACACTTTTGAGTTATTCGTATCTACATAAAAAAATATACAAATGTATTCATATAAGTATATATCCATACTCCATTTAAATATAACACAGTTGTATATATTAATCGTATTAACACAATATTGTGTATAAAATAAATGCAAATGTAAAATTAAACAATTTTCACAATGCAAGTGTTTCAAATGCCATTGTCAGGTAATTTTTTGGAACAAGACCAAAATGTCCGTTTAATTCTCCAATCCACCATGATTTTTCATCATAATCTCTGTTAATAATATATATCATGTCTCCTTTTCTAAATGAAAGTTCTTTTGCATTATCAGCATTACAATCCCATTTTCCAATATACATGTTTTCGAAGTCTTCCTCATTTCTATATGACTGTGGTTCATCATTTTCTTTATTTGTTTCTTGTGTATCAGTAGGTAATGGCTGTTCATCTGGTTTCTTTGGCAATGCCCTCATCGGTGGCAGTGGCCTGGTTTGGTAAGGATCTTCATCAGGGGTGGGTGGAGGAGGAGGACGGGCTGTCCTAGCAACAGTTGGGGGTGGCGGTGAAATAGGTGTAGTTCTAGCAACAGTTGGGGGTGGCGACATGGGTGTACTTGCATCCTCATATACCTCTTCTTGAATTGGTGCTGATTCTCCATCATCATAAATATCATCTTGAATAGGTTCAACTGGTGGAGGTATATCAGCAACTGGCTCAACTTCATAAATGTCCCCTTCCTGTCCGTCATCATACACATCAGCGTTTGTATCCACAAATTCTCCTACTGCATCATATATTTCACCTGAAATGATACCAGATTCATACTTGACAGAGAAGACCTCCATTAACACTATATAAAAAGCATATTCTATCTTATATATTTATACCCTTCAAATACTGAGTTTTCCAAGTAAAAATAAAAACCGGTATTTAACTCAAAGAATTAAAATCGTTTATTTTACTGTGACATCACAGTACAAACACCATCACATTAAAAAATATCAATATGCTTCTGACAATGAAAAAAGACCCATTAAAAAAAAAATGTCTTATTAATGCAAACAAAAGGGTAAAATATATGTCATACAAAATATATTAACTACTCATACATTCTAAATATACATGTATGTCATACAAAGTATATTAACTACTCATACATTCTAAATATATGAGTATATTAACTACTCATACATTCTAAATATATGTCATACAAAGTATATTAACTACTCATACATTCTAAATATATGTCATACAAAATATATTAACTACTCATGCATTCTAAATATTGTAAAATATATGTCATACAAAGTATATTAACTACTCATACATTCTAAATATATGTCATACAAAATATATTAACTACTCATACATTCTAAATATTGTAAAATATATGTCATACAAAGTATATTAACTACTCATACATTCTAAATATATGTCATACAAAGTATATTAACTACTCATACATTCTAAATATTGAAAATGAATCACTTGTAACCACATAATGATGGCAATTCAATCATGCGCTAACGTGCATTTGTGAATTACTCCGTTGTATGATTACTCAAGATGTTATTTTAGACTATTGTTACTGTCATTTCACTAAGATGGTGGATTTGGGCCCATAAAAGTAGCTTAACCATGGAACCTTTTAACCAAGTGCTGGAACCAAGCCAGTAGAATGTTTTGACTGTGTTGTATTTTTGTGTTACCATTTTTTCAGTTATATCGTGATATCCAATTTGTTGGGAAAGAAAAGTCTAGACAGATATAACAAACCCCGGCCTTGGGTAGGTGTCTAGAAATCATAGCACTTGAGGAGTAACATGGCTCAAACATACTCCTGTGATGTTAGGCTTGTAGTCAGAAGTCACCGACATAAAACTGCCTGGCCACCCAATCCCTTCCTTTAAGTTTCAGTGTAACCAGCTATACTATATAATAATATGGCAATAGCTTTATTTTGAAATTTCAATCAACTAGAAATGTTAATGGCCTGTTTTAACCATTTTAACATTTTGGAGCTGGAACATCTACACAAAATAAGTCACACAAAAAAAATGAAAAATCATTGGAGGTTCTAAAATCTGGGGTGAATGGAGGTAACAAAAATTAATAATGATTTACCATCTAAATTATCATCCTCCACTTTTACAGGAACCACCTTACTCGCCTGCATTACAGCATTTCTCCAGTCTTCAAAATCACTCTTACTTAAAGACATGAACTGTAAAGAAAAATTAATGCATTACAACTTCCTTCAGAAGAGAAATATAGATTACCAGTAAATGTTATTGATAATTAATCTATCCTGCACCTGTTCTATTGCACTGACTGGATAATTTTCTTTTACATACTGTAACTGACTGAAATATCACTTTTCTGGTACCCCTGTCACTTGCTACCTGTTAAGCTTTGGGAACCTAGTTGTAAATCCAGTTCACTTCCTGTTGACATAAAATATCAACACGGGCAATTAAGGGATAATTATATAATTTTATTCTTTAATTCAAAATAAAAACGTCGATGGATTAATGTGATTTTTCTGCAGAATAAATACAATATTAATGCAGTGTATTAAATATAAAGTTTATGAGTATTCGGCACAAAACTGGGGAAAAGGCTCTGTGAACATCACGTTTATTGATTACTAATTCAAATGTAATAATTCCTTTCTCAAAAACAAAAATTGTATTTAATAAAATTTAGCATTTGCCATTAAAATTTGATTACATAACAGTCAAAATGGAATAAATTACTGATAGATAAGGTAAGGTTTGGAGAAAATTAGGCCCCTTTTAAAACCCCTTTCCTGCCAAATATATTATTGAATAATAAATAACTCATGAAGATAAACATTTTGCAAAAATTTGCATTAAAATTGAATGATGAATAAAAATGTTCAACTTTTGGAAACAGGCATTTTTTTTGGCCCAAATATGAGTAATTTAACAATTATGGCCCCTTTTCAAAAAAGCTAAATTTTTATCATTTATTTTAAGAGATTTACCACTATGATGACACATGTTTGGCTTGTGTGACTGAGTGTGTCAGACCCTATGATGACACGTCTTTGCCTTTTGTGATTGAGCATGTCAGACCATATGATGACATGTCTACCTTATGTGATTGAGCATGTCAAACCGTATGATGACACATCTTTGCCTTATGTGCTAGAGTGTGTCAGACTGTATGATGACACAACTTTGACTTATGTGACTGAGTGTGTCAGACTGTATGATGACACAACTTTGACTTATGTGACTGAGTGTGTCATACTGTATGATGACACATCTTTGACTTATGTGACTGAGTGTTTCAGATTCTATGTTAACACATCTTTGACTTATGTGACTGAGTGTTTCAGATTCTATGATGACACATTTTTGACTTATGTGATTGAGTGTGACAGATTCTTGAGTGCATCAGATTCTATGATGACACATCTTTGCCTTATGTGACAGCATGTCAGATCCTATGATGACATGTTTTGCTTTATATGACAGATGCTATGATGACATGTCTTTGCCTCATGTGACTGACTGTGACAGATCCTATGATGACACATCTTTGCCTTATGTGACTGAGTGAGCCAGATCCTATGATGACACATTTTGCTTTATGTGACAGATGCTATGATGACATGTCTTTGCCTCATGTGACTGACTGTGACAGATCCTATGATGACACATCTTTGCCTTATGTGACTGAGTGTGTCAGATCCTATGATGACACATCTTTACCTTATGTGACTGAGCATGTCAGATTCTATGATAACACATCTTTGCATTATGTGACTGAGTGTGTCAGATCCTATGATAACACATCTTTGGGTTATGTGACTTAGTGTGTCAGATTCTATGATGACACATCTTTGACTTATGTGACTGAGTGTGACAGATTCTTGAGTGCATCAGATTCTATGATGACACATCTTTGCCTTATGTGACTGAGCATGTCAGATCCTATGATGACATGTTTTGCTTTATGTGACAGATGCTATGATGACATGTCTTTGCCTCATGTGACTGACTGTGACAGATCCTATGATGACACATCTTTGCCTTATGTGACTGAGCATGTCAGATTCTATGATAACACATCTTTGCATTATGTGACTGAGTATGTCAGATCCTATGATAACACATCTTTGGGTTATGTGACTGAGTGTGTCAGATTCTATGATGACACATCTTTGACTTATGTGACTGAGTGTTTCAGATTCCATGATGACACATCTTTGCATTATGTGACTGAGTGTTTCAGATGCCATGATGACATATCTTTGCATTATGTGACTGTCAGATCCTATGATGACACATCTTTGCGTTATGTGACTGAGTGTGTCAGATCCTATGATAACACATCTTTGCCTTATGTGACTGAGTGTTTCAGATTCTATGATGACACATCTTTGCCTTATGTGACTGAGTGTGTCAGATCCTATGATGACACATCTTTGCCTTATGTGACTGAGCATGTCAGATTCTATGATAACACATCTTTGCGATATGTGACTGAGTGTGTCAGATCCTATGATAACACATCTTTGGGTTATGTGACTGAGTGTTTCAGATTCTATGATGACACATCTTTGACTTATGTGACTGAGTGTTTCAGATTCCATGATGACACATCTTTGCATTATGTGACTGAGTGTTTTAGATTCCATGATGACACATCTTTGCATTATGTGACTGTCAGATCCTATGATGACACATCTTTGACTTATGTGACTGAGTGTTTCAGATTCTATGATGACACATCTTTG
>MJUT01025139.1:63095-75674 GCA_002080005.1 Gigantidas platifrons
TATATAATAATTTATATATCTTATAGAGAGTTATAATTGTGCAAGTTAAACAATACTTTTTTGAAGTGCAACATATGTTCTTTCATTAATAAAAAAGAAGAAGAAAGAGCATAAAGCACTATGCATGGTCCCTATTTTGTAATAAAGTACTCCAACAGTTCCATGAATTGTTGAAAACTTCTAGGTTTTCTTGTTTAATGGCCATTATTCGTTCTGTACTATAAAGCTCTTGGAGTAGGGCTGTTAAAGCAAGGTTTTTTGAAAGACATCTACATGTGTATATATAGTATTTAATTGCTAGTAAAATTGTGTTGCTGATCAGTGAGTTTTTTTCCTTGTGGTAACCCAAAATGAATGTCTTTTTGTTATAGTTTAAAGTAAAATTACCATTTTTAAGTGTCCAATTATCTAATGCTTCCAGTAGAAACTGGACATTTTCACATTCCCATAACAAATGTATCATATTTTCATTTTTTTTTTTACAAAAACTACATAGTGGATCTTGTTTTATTTTGATCTTATATAGAAAGGTGTTTGTAGTCAATCTGAAATGGTTAATTCTGTATTGTAACCACTGCAATTTATAATTTTTGTAGTTTTGAAAGGAAGTTTATAAATTTGTTTAATTTCATTCTCTGTCAATTCAAACATTGTCATTAATTTTTGTTTACTAGTAGGTTGAAAATGGTTCTTACTCAGTATTGCATACATATCTCTGGTTCCCTTTTTACATTTCAAAAAAACTTCTATATTCCTAGGTATGTATGGGTACTCAATTTTTGACACATTCTCTCTATCAAATTTTTCGGAGTATTTTTTTAAGCAAGAGATGAAGCCATGGTATTTCAAAAAGTTTGTATTAATATTATACTTCCTTTCAAATTCCTCAAAAGAATAAAATTCTCCATTTTCTTTAACCAAATCATTTACTATCCTGACACCCTTTCTATACCAGTCTTTGTAGAAAAAGCATGTATGATTAATCTTGAGCTTATTATTATACCAAATAGAGTTGTGTAAAAAGCTTCCCCAAGAGTCATCTGTGGTAGTTTTACTTAAAATATATTGCCATGCATGTAGAACATCTTTCCAGAATTCATTTTTACAATTTTCAATAGCAATTTCTATATATTTATCACCTGCAATAGTTAATAATTCAAAATCTATATGATTGGACTCTATATTGTGCTTAATTTTTTCACTATGAATAGCTCTACGAATCCAGGTTGATTTCAATGAGTTAATAAAAGCAGTGAGGTTGATCATTTTTAGGCCACCATTTGTATACTCTTTGACTAGCACCTCTCTTTTAATCTTTCCTATAGGGCCTTGCCATACAAATTGAAAAAGCATGTCATTAAATTGTTTAAGAATCTTATCACCAGGGTTTGGTAAGGTAGTAAACAAGTGTACAAGTTTTGGTAGAATTAAAGTTTTTATTACTGTAATGCGTCCTATTGGAGTAATCTGTCTTTTACTCCATTGTTTAAGTAAGGATTTTATTTCAATGATTTTTTTCTCAAAATTAATTTTAATCATTTTAGAAAGGTCTACGTCAAAATCAATCCCAAGATAGTTGAAAGAATGTTTTCCCCATGTTAGATCCCAATTAAGACATAATTTTTCCTCACTGAATCTTTTACTACCTATCCATACTACTTGTGTTTTTGTATAGTTAATATTTAAACCTGACAGATCTGCAAAGCTGTTCAATTCTTCTAAGCTTTCTTGTAATGACAATTCTGTACCATCAAGCAAGAATGCAGTATCATCTGCAAATTGTGATAACTTATTTTCAATATTTACAATTTTTAACCCTCCAATTTGTTTGTTATTTCTGATTTTTATTGCCAGGACTTCTGCACAGAGAATGAAAAGATACGGGGATAACGGATCGCCTTGCCGGCAGCCCTGTTCTATGTTGAAAAATTCTGATAGATTTCCCCCTTGATTTACAGATGAAACAATATTGCTGTAAAAAACTTTTACCCAATTTTGAATTGTCAGTCCGAAATTAAAATATTTTAATACTTTATGTAGAAAGTTCCATGAAAGCGAGTCAAAGGCTTTTTCAAAGTCTATGAATAAAAGAAGACCCGGAAGGTTGTTTTCCTCTGCATATTGAATAATATCATACAGCAAGCATGTATTTTCACCAATGAATCTCCCTGGGACAAAACCTGACTGGTCAAAATCAATTAGTCAAGATTATTAGATATTGCTGAAAAGATTGCTGAACGTGACATTAAATTTATCAACCCATTACTATAAATGTCTGTATCTGTAAGATGTATATCATATTCTGACTGATGATGATGAATGACAAACAAGTAGGAGAGTGATAGAAATAACAGGTTAATAATAAACATTTAACTTAAACAAACTACAAACTAAATTTATTAGATTGAAAATTTATGAATATTTTAACCACACCCATAACCATATCTTTAAATGTAATAAAATAGGATGAGGGTTATGGTGTTTAACACTACTTTCAACAATAATTCAGTTAAATTGTGGTTGTTATGTTTATTGGTGGAGAAAAACCGGAGAAAACCACTGACCTGCTGCAAGTCGCTGACAAACATCTCAAATTTTTGAACTGTAGAAAAAAAAAGTGACTAAACACAGTATAAACATTTCTTAAAGATATTTGCAGAAAATAATTCAGTTCAACGATATATCAAATTCTTATCTGTATATATTCTATATATGAAGTTCAGTGATTAATTAAGCTGTTGTAGCAGTTATCTGCCCTTTATACAAAAATTAGCTGAAAATAATTTGATTATGCATTTTAATCATTCAATCAGTCAGTTTAGATTTTATCCAATAAAAATAAAAATAAAATAATTTGTTCTAAAAAACACAGAACAATTAGCTCTCATTATGTCATAGTTCACATTACATAAGTCATAAGTCATCAGTTTATTGATTCACCAATCAAGGGCCCTGTGATATATTGGTTTTGATATTTTATTTTGATAGCTAAACCTGGGACTATTATACTGATTATTGTTATTTGTTGTAATTATTAAATACAATTAACATGAATATTTTGGGGTTGTAACTTTCTCAGGTTTGGGATGTGTATCCAATTACTTCCAGATGTTATCTATAAATCTTTGGTCAACTACAACTTTCACATAATAAGATTATTGGTATATATGACTTTATCTGATCTATGTATTTTTAAGTGACATCTTTATATTTATATAATGGTGCCATGTAAACATTTTGGCATTTGTGAAATAGAATACATGTTTGATGGGAGGAGTCTGAGATTAGAAAGAGTGTGTGAATGCAACTTGTAAGAGAGACATGTTTTGACCATCATAACTGTAACATCATAAATTACTTTGGATAATACAATTTTAGAACTTTACATATTATTGAATTTATAAAGTAAAAGCCTCTCGTTTAAATAAGATCATTACTTAGTGTAAAAGTAAGAACATTACATGGTGGAGAACTCAAAAGATCTTAATTCCCCAAGGAAATAAGACATTACATTTTAATACCATCTGGATTTTAAAGGGCAAGAATGCTGCTCAAGTGGATTTTTTTTCTTCTCGTTTTCAATGTCATCTGTGTGATGCCTGATGGACCTGTCTGTGTGAAATTGTCAAAATCGTCGTGTGTTGATTGTTGTGTATCCCGCCTTTTTAAAAGCAATTAAACTTGGATATATTTTAAAATATTGATCATGGATGGAGACCGATTTAAATAACTGAAATGTTGGGATGGATTGATTTGCTACAGAGAGCACGGGGTCTGTTGAAAACGTTGTTGGAGTGGAAAAGATTGCCTTTCCAATTTCAAACTTTATTAAATTGTTATTTTAATATTTTCCGTTTTAAATTTAATATGGACACCAACAATATTTTTTTTCACATTGAGATTGTACTTTGAATATTTCGTCCGTCAGTTATGTCCGTTATCAACGAGTTTTCTTTAATTTGAACTACTGATTATTGGATATGAAGTTTGTTTTTAATCTTGAAATTTTACACATGTGACACATTTGTGATATCGACGAAAAGATATGAGAAACCTAGCAATAATACCAACACGGTAGATCGTGATGCCTGGTGATGTATGTGAGGACGGTTCAGGATATCCACAGCTATCAACTTGTTCTTTCATCTGTGATATTTCGAAATCAAATTAAGCCATGGCTTGACTGATGCTTTAGTATTTTGACACCAGGTGATAATTGCATCGCCGGTGGTTCGATTTATTTCAGAAATAAAACCTGTTCGTTTCTTGTGAAACATTTAGGAGTTTGAGGTCTCCGCTGAATTTATAGTATTGTGACGTAGATGTCCAGCCACTTGATGTATTAACTTTCCCGTCAAAGCTGAATATTTGTTGGGCCATGTACACATTCCGACTTCATATTTAATGAACACTATGTACCTGTATTGGAAATTTTGGATTGGATAGTAATATACATTTACAAAAACTTTCGGACCATTGAAAAAATTTGGAAAATTTTATTTTGTGGGGCGGGATGGCAATTAGAGCAAAGCCTCCACCTCTTTTGACTTAATTTTTCTATTGTATATAGTTTTTATTTGATTTTATTATTGTTTTAATTTTACTTCCCCTTATTTTTCATGTGTTAGCATGTTTATTTAGTTGGAATATTATAGCCATTTATTTGTAATTATTATTAATTAATTAGGGGCTAACAGTCAAGGTTATTTCTTAGGTAAGGTTGTAACATGTGAAAATAACCCACAGGTTACAAGAGATTCTATATTACTTCAACCTGTGAACAATGAGGAAACCGAAAGTAGGTCAGAAATTGGGATGAATGGAGATGTTGAACTACGTCGTTCATGTAGGAACAGGAAACCTTCAGAGAGATATGGAAATCCTGTGGATTTAGATGTTATTCTAAGCTCTGATGATGGCATCATGGATGCAATGGGTTACCATAAAATTAAGCGAATTTTAGGTCAAAAGTGTCTTGACAACAAAAAGCTTTATTTGGTTCATTTGGTAGGTGAGCCTGCTGTTTGGCTTCCCTTTTCAAGCTTAAATAGTAAAGCTAAAAGGTCTGTGCAGATAAAGCCCCCTCCAGTAATTGTTCAAATAGAGTAGTGAAAAAGACATAAGGTTTATGATAAAATAAAGACATAACAGATATGTTAATACTTGATCAAGTAAAGGAAATTTGTATGTGTTATGGAAGATAAGATAAGAAGTAAGATAAAGGAAATGTTAATAAGTTAATCCAATTAACACAAAATCTAATCATCAAATCAGTACTTGAACATTGCAAGGGTTAGAATATTCCCAATGTTTCAGGGTTATCATTAGATGTTTACTGAAATTATTAAATCACAGGGTAATGATAAGTAATAGGATTAATTAATGATAAGTAATAGGATTAATTAATGATAAGTAATAGGATTAATGATAATTTTTAACGATTAGTACGGTTTATAATTGTTGAGTGTCAAAATCCTTTTGAGAATATTGATAAAGCTGACATTATTTTATGATAGTTTAAATAGCATCCTTATTTAAAAAAAAAAATATATGAAGTAATACCAGACCTGGCGGTATTCCTGCGAGTCTTGTCCGACATTCAGTCATACAAGCTGAAATCTTGTGTCTGACCGAACTCATGTTTGTCGGACCGGATAATTTTTCTGCAAAAATCAATACTTGATCAAAACTGATTGAATAAAGGCTATTTCTAACTAATGTGGCCCTGGTGGCTCAATTAGTTAGGTAGTTGGATTACCTAACAACTCGTACAAGCCTATCATCAATGCAGCGTGGGTTCTCGCCCAGCTTTATAAATTACAAAAAAGGTTGCACTCGGCTCGCAGCCGCAAGTGATAAAGTTTACCAGTTGCTTGCCCATGGTCCTCTCCGGCTTCTTCCACCACTAAAATTGGTCGCCATTTTCGTATCTTTGGCTATAGCTGAAATATTGCTGAAAGTGGCGTAAAGCAACAAAAATCAAAATCTAACCAATGACTTTTATTTATTTTATTACTTTCAAACATTTTAAGGACAAATTCCTCTAGATCTTTTGAAAAAGTACTGTTTGGTGTTCCTATTCCCAGAAATCTTTCAATTATCTCTACTCTGAAAAACAAATGTAAATGGCTTCCTGCTCATCACCAGAGCCCAGAGGTACATTTGTATCTGTCATGAAGGAAAAGAAAGATCTTCCCAACATACTAAATATTTAAAAATGTGCTTGCAATTGTTTTATATTTTTGTGCAAACGAACATATGTTTATATCGTGTGGTGACATCTGCTCGGTCATGCCATAAAGTCGGTCACTTGTTTTGATTTACCATTCTCGCGCAGCACGAGACCAATGACGTCATTCTGTATATTTATAACGTATACAAGACGCCGAAGCAGGTTTTTAAAACTTGAAAATTATCAAATGCGATCAAAACAGGTAAGATTGAATTGACCAAATTTCATACAAGTAAAAAAACTCCTTTTTACTAATGTCCTTTTTACCTGGTCATTCTGCCTGTGAAATATATTTTAAACGATGGTATTCCCCGAACATTTTTAACTTTCCGGTTTGTTGACATAATCGTCATCACAGTTCACGTTTCTGGAATGTAGGCCAAGCAAATTGTATTTTAAAATACTTTGAAAATATGATGATTGATCTTTCAGATTCCACCATTTTTGTGTGTGTTCATTGTAAGTGAGTGATATTAAATGTGATTAAAATAAATTGAAATCGGTCATTAATTGTTTTCCAAAAATACGACAGAATGTAGTCAGTCTAATAGATTGTATTGACAAGCAAAAACACCAAATTCATTGGATTAAATACAAATGTACATTATTATATATGCCATTTATGGGTAGGCAAGTTTAATATTTGCATCAGATAATTAATTTTTAATACTTCAATTTCAAACTATTTAAAAGAAAACATTTTTCGACATTTTTCAGACAAAACAATTACACTGAAAAAGCTAAAATACTGTACTTTCTAAATCTGGTTTACTTTTTAAGTTTGGTTAGCCTAAGACAAAACCATGTGCTTTATTGACCTTTGACTGGCCTTATGTGACGTAATAGGACGCCATTTGGGAAAACCGTATACAACAAATATGGGTCAGTGTGTTTTTATCGGTCATACTTAAATACGCCTGCATATATAAAATACGCCTGTGAAGAAAATATGTACGCCTGTCGGTTTGGATAGTTGAATTTAGTAATAAAAACAATAAAGATTGATAAACAAAAGTTAAATAAATACATTTATCTCAATTTTATGTGGTAATATAGGGGTTATCGGGTCAGGGAAGTCCTCCGATTTTACGTCCACCAAATAATATATACCCGTATATATGATATGTATATACGTTTTTATATTTGAAAAAAAGAAGAAAATTGATAAAGAAAAATGTAAAATAAATACATACATTACAATTTTGATACAATTTCGTGCAATTTCTGCAGAATCGCCCACAAGTCCGTTATGTTTACATCGACCATTAAAGTCTCAAACATGCAAATAACGCCATCAAAACATGATATATCAACTCAAAATATATTTTATTGTGATAATACAACAATTTATTATATAGATAGGTGTGAATTATGGAGATTTATCCGTGAAATAAATTCCGATATTTCACATGTGAAATATCAGTATATTTCACATGTGAAATATCAGTTTTTTCCCGCCAGAACTACTTTTAGACAACTTTAAGTGTAGTGGTTACGTCCCTTGTTGTGTTACGGTGAATACACACATGATTGTAAACTGAAACAATTAAACAAATGAAAAAGTTTTAGTACTTTTATAAATTATTTTAATTGAATCATTTTATTGATACATTAAAATCGAACACTTGCTTATTCTAAATCGAATCATTTCACTAGCATAACACAACAGATTTAAATATAAACAAACAACGGCATTGTTAAAAGTGCATTGTAGGTTGTCAGTTTCCTAATTCCTTTCACCAACCCTTTTCAATGAAAAATCGTCTGCTTTGAACAATCGTAAAATTAAAAAAAAACAAAACAAATTGTCTGATCATTTTGACGCATATACGGCAGCTGTAGTCTCCAAATTTTTAGAAGAAAATGATTTTGACTTGGAAAATGTGGAAATGCAAGAATTTAATATTCTAGATGTCCAAACAAATGTTCCAAATTCCAATGGCAATACAAATGAAATTNCTAAAGCCCAGTCGGGTAGATTTCAAAACGTTTCATTTGAGGACATTGATTCATTCCTTAGTTCGAATTTTGTTACACATGAAATACACACGACTCGGACAATAATAACACATCGTGCCTTGTTCCTCAGATAAATCGGACTGACATTAGTCACAATTGCAATGAATTTTTCCACAACAACTTTACAAATCCGCCCATATTCAAATAAAATTCAGAAACTGTCCTTCATTTAAATTTCCAATTTTTTTCATCGAAGCGACAACACTTGAATGTGCGGCCATATTGATTACACACTATCATTGCTCGTAGATTCATACGCGTGGAATGAAATATACAAATTAAATAAAATAATATAAAAGACATTTTGGAAGTCTATATAATAAACAGTATAACTAATCATAGATTTTGAATATCAAAATAAGACCACTCGTGACCGAATACGCATTAAGGATTAAACTCATGGACGGAACAAGTTCCGCCCATTCGTTTAAATCCTTATGCGTACTTCGGTCTCTCGTGGTCTTATTTTGATATTAAAAATCTACGATTAGTTATACTATATATATTCATTCAAAACATGTTATAAATGCAGCAGGCGTATACATTTTCTCCACAGGCGTCATTTTTATCTGCAGGCGTATGCAGGCGTATTTAAGTACGACCCTGTTTTTATTATCGATCTTTTTTCCATGGAACTTTACACATGTGAGCAAGAATAGATGAGGAACATAATTAAAAAGAAAAAAATGTTTACTTTTCAAACATGAAAAAAATAATCAAACATTATCCAATGACTGACCGGCTTATTGTCATTCGGGGATAATTAAAACACACTAAACAAATAAATTTTTTATTTCAATATTCCGTTTTTGTTATGGTCCGTTTTGGTTATGGGACACAGGCACTTGTTTCTATCAATGGGGGGTCGACTATCAATGTATAATAAAAGAAGGTAGCCGACTCGGAAATATACCCCCTCCGGTTCAAACACAATTTATACCATTTTCTTCGCGATTTCGTACGCTTTCCGCGAGTCTAGCACTTCTACATATATTATTCTTTCAAAATATGTCAGCAAAGTTTATCTCCTTACGGTTCTCTCTCTAAAAATGGCAATCTTACCAGTAAAAATGTCATTTTTTCCAAGGTACCCTCGTCTCAATAGACACAACTTCCGGTTTTCTTAAAATAGTGAATTAATTTTCTGGAAAATAATAAAACCCAGTCTAAAAAATATATTCTTGCTTGTCTCACTTACATAAAAATATTCTTGATAATAATTTACCCTCAAACTTGGAAGAACTTTCCTACTTTAAATAATTCACATTTTCAAAAATAACATGGTGATAATGAAAAAACCTGAGAAAGATTATACGTCCATTTGTGTTTCTCGGGTTTTTTTGTGTTATCACCATGATCGAAAACCGGAAGTTGCATCTATTGAGACAAGGGTACATTTGAAAAGATGATCTTTTTACCGGTAAGATTGCTATTTTTAGAGAGAGAACCGTAAGGAGATAAACTTTGTTGACATATTTTGAAAGACTAATATATGTAGAAACGCGAGACACACAGAAAGCGTACGAAATCGCGAAGAACATGGTATAAATTGTGTTGGAAGCGGAGGGGTATATTTCCGAGTCGGCTACCTTCTTTTATTATACATTGATAGTCGATACCCCATTGATAGAAACAAGTGCCTGTGTTATGGGATGGAACATCCGGTAGCGTCGATCCTTTTGCCATGATGGGTTAAGCTTAAGGTCTTTTCTTTTAGGCTTCGTAGTTACTTTGAGGATTTCTTATTACCTCTGCCGATATTTTACGTTTTAGAGCTTTTCCCGACACACATTTTCCATCATTCAAAGCATGTTTCTTTTTTTCAAACCGGAAATTATTTTTAATGAGTCACTTCCGCTCATGTGTCAAAAGGTAAACTCCGAAATCGATGTCGGACATCTGGTCCGGAAAAAATACGATATTAGTCGGACCAGCAACAAAAAACGTCGGACTTGTCCGACGAATTTCGGCACCTCTGGACCGTGTATGTAAATAAATAAAAATGTAGATACATTTGGAAATAAAGAAAAGAGTTTGAAAATGAAAATATATTTCATTGTCTATTTCATTTTGTTTGTTGCTAATATTACAATGTATTTTTTTTTTGCTGACTCCATGTCAAAATTACTATAAAAAAATTTGTTTCATTATTTTATATATATATATGCCTTGTGATTTATATCTGAATGACTGAAATGATGAGATAGTGTATTTGAAAAGTGTAATTTGGAATGACAATGTGTGAAAGTTAATTGGTTGAATAAATGTGCTAGTACCTTAATTAAATTTAATACTTAGAATGTTCAATTATTATACATTGTTTTTTTGTAATTCATTGTGTGTATAAATATGAGTATATTTTGTCTGGATTTATCAATTGTTATATTATGAATAATCAACAATATATTTTTGGTTCATTTAAGTAATTCAAAATTAATATGGGTTTAATTTTTTTTCTGTGGGGGATGTGATATATTGGTTTTGATATTTTATTTTGATAGCTAAACTTAACAGATTATTGTTATTTGTTGTAATTATTAAATACAATTAACATGAATATTTTGGGGTTGTAACTTTCTCAGGTTTGGGATTTGTATCTAATTACTTCCAGATGTTATCTGGGACTATTATACTGTATAATAGTATAATAGTCCCAGGTCAACTACAACTTTCACATAATAAGATTATTGGTATATATGACTTTATCTGATCTATGTATTTTTAAGTGACATTTTTATATTTATATAATGGTGCCATGTAAACATTTTGGCATCTGTGAAATAGAATACATGTTTGATGGGAGGAGTCTGAGATTAGAAAGAGTGTGTGAATGCAACTTGTAAGAGAGACATGTTTTGACCATCATAACTGTAACATCATAAATTACTTTGGATAATAAAATTTTAGAACTTTACATATTATTGGATTTATAAAGTAAAAGCCTCTCCTTTAAATAAGATCATTACTTAGTGTAAAAGCAAGAACATTACAGCTCACAGGGGGCATATACAATATGAGCATCTATAGATGATAGTGGCATGAGGTATATAATCGATGGCATTAGTTACTAAAGAATCCCTGAAAACTGGTTTTAGAGGGGTTCAAATTGCATGGTAGTTGGAATTACAACTAACTTTCTATCAACCTAATTAAAATTAGAACTTTCACTGCTTCTTCTTTTCTGAATATCATGCTGGTAACATATCAGAAAAGAAAGGGGGCAACTACAGATCTCATTTTATTTACAGGTAAATCGATCTACCTATGCAATCAATGCCTATCATGACTTAAGTTGCCAGTTCAAATCGTGATCAAGACCAGGTGAACTTGATACAATTCTATGTGATAAAGTTTGTCACTGATTTGCAGCAGGTTGATAATTTTCTCCAGGTTATCTGGATTCCTGAGTTCACCTCCGGTTTTTAGTGGGTTTTGTGTTACTCGATCTTTAGTTTTATGTGTATGTTTTGTAGATCATTGTTTGTCCTTTTGTACTTTTTCTTTTGGCCATTGTGTTTTTCTTTCTTCTTCTGAATACCCTTTTGGTATCTTCAAACTCTTCTCCATCAATAAAACAGCCATTTCCAATAACCCTACATTGTATATAACTACATCAGTTATTTGAATGCCTTATATACAATCAGCTTCACCAATTCAACAGGGAAAAAAACCTTCTTCCATGCAGTCATGCTCATTAATAAAAACAAATATCATTTATCAACTAGAGGCTCACATGAGCCTGTATCGCTCACCTGACATAACTAAGTCCTCTTAAGAATGTCTGCATGCCGAATACATCTAAGTTACTATTCAAATCCCATAGGGTTCTATGTTAAAACTATGTCTGCTCATGGCAGCCATCTTGGATGGAGGTAGTAGTCACCGGACACAATTTTAAAAGTATACTACCCAAGGACCATCCATGCCATATTTGCTTTAAATTGGCTGACTGGTTTCAGAGGGAAGACTTTTAAACAATTTTCCCATAGGGTCCTATATGTTAAAACTATGTCCGCTGACTGCGGCAATCTTGGATGGAGGTCGGGCTCACAGGACATAATTTTGAAAGTTGACCACCTAAGGACCATTCATGCCATGTTTGCTTTAAATTGACTTGCTGGTTTCAGAGGAGAAGACTTTTAAACATTTTTTCCATAGGTCCAATGTTAAAACTAAGTCGAGTCATGGTGGCCATCTTGAATTTCCGATCAGCAAATGATTCACAAGTTTAGTACAGGATCACCCAATGATCAGTCCTGTAAAGTCACAATTCAATTGGCTTAGTGGTTTCTAACAAGAAGATTTTTAAAATTTCGACCAATCAGAAC
>MJUT01025139.1:115568-133672 GCA_002080005.1 Gigantidas platifrons
CCCTTCAAAAGTCACTGACAAACTTTATCACATAACATATAAAGAGTACCCAGAGAAAACCACACGCCCTTCAAAAGTCACTGACTAAATGTATCTTATAAAGTTTTACTGAATACTAATAACCTCACGCTAACTCTAAGAATGTTGAATTGAATATTATACCAAATACAGATCGCCTTCAACAAGTTGGAGATTATATATCAATCCAGTAACACAAAATTAAGTATGTCAGGGGTTTGTTGAAACAATGACATGTAAAAATGATATTTCGAGCAAACTTTAGTAGAAATGGTCAACAGTTTTCGGAGACATTCTCAGAATTCAGCCAATCAAAATATTGTCTTCAATAGCAGCCATGCTTCATGTACGAGATAAAAATGAACTGATCAATTTGTTGAAGGACAATCCAGAGATATTCAATATTTGATTAAATTGAGCCATGATGTTCATACTAAAGAAAAAATGGTTGAAAACTAGCATTGTTTTTAGGATCATCCATAGTTATTCCAGCAAAGTTATGGTTCAAATACATTGTGGAAGATTTATTATATTCCCCGCAAACATAGTTTGGGGTATATAGGAATCGGCCTGTCAGTCTGTCCGGACCAACTTCCAAATCTTTTGTCCAATTTCCACCAACCTTTGTGGAATTTAAGATCATGATGTGTGAACTTTGCAGTATAAAGGATTTTATTGTCCATTGAGTTTTCCCCCTGTTATGCCTCTTTGGACTTAGAAATTTCTCCTACATAATTAATAGAAGTTCATGAAACTTTGTACATTGCAAGATCCTAATATGAAGATTTGCACATTAGTAGGATATCCCAGTCCATATTAAAATTGAGTTTTACCACTGTTAAATGCTTCTTTGGACTTGAAATTTTGAGACAATTCACCATGTACTTTGTCATAAGTCTCCCACATGCTTAATGAGATGTTTGTGAAACTTAGTATATTGCGAGATCCTAATATGAAGATGTGCACTTTAGTAGTATATCCTGGTCCATTGAGTTTTTTCAGAGTTATGCCCCTTTGGACTTGGAAATTTGATACAATTCACCGTGCACTTTGTCATCACAACTTCTCCCACATGCTGAATGAGATGTTTGTGAAACTTATTATATTGCAAGATCCTAATATGAAGATGTGCACTTTAGTGGCATATCCCGGTCCATTGAATTTTTCTAGAGTTATGCCCAAAACTATGCACTTGTACATCCTTATATGTTGTTAGATCCACATGTGCCGATGTTGAAAGGGTGGGCGGGTCCATCAAGTTTTTCCAGAATTACGAGTCTAAAAGTTGTGTTCCAAATATGTTTTGGCTCAATTAAGATGATGGGGACGCGGGGGTATTAGTCCATTTATGTATCAAAGCAGGACTCCTGCATCCAGCAGTACCTCTAGTTTATATTTCATACAGACAGGCATATATAATGTAGGATCAGAACAAAATATCATGCAAGGAATTTCTACTATGCAAATCCTTGGTGCAAGTTAAAAACAGTCTGATGGTTCAGTAGCTTCTTTGTTAACAGCATCTGTCTATCAAGGAAAGCATGCTATAAACCACAAGCCCTAGGATATCATACCTGTTATCTGTTACCTGTCTGGTAGATTCACCCTTTATAAGGGTCACTCCCAATGGGATAAAATACATATATGGGAACTGGAAAATTAAATTGAGTTAAGAAAACTGTGTGATGGCACATAACCTCAGTAGAATCTCCTTTACATCAACCACTATTTAGTGACATTTTTGTGTGAAGTCCATAGCATATTGTTCTTGTGATGTGTTCTAAGTTGTACAAATGTTCCTTTCTAATTATTCCTACTACATCCCTGCACTTAGTATGTGATGGGTCTAGAATGAATTGCAGTAGGAGGTTCTCATGTTTTAGACGATCGAAAGTGTTCTCCCTAAAGTGTGTTCTCATATATTGTTTGAGTTTGGATAAGTGTTTCTCTCGGACATCCTCCAAGTAGCTGCACTCTAATAAGAAATGTCTCGTATCCTCATGGCTAATTTTGCATAAATTGCACCTGTCTGATTCTCGCCCTCTAGAGAATTTTGCTCGATCTGCCTGCAGGGTATACGTTCGTGTTAGAAGCCTGCACTTGACTCCTGCTTTCTTAACTTCCATGGTATTATTTGGTACTAGAGCCCATACTGGGTGTGGCTTGCTTAATTGTCTATTGTCGTCAAAGAATTCCATCGTTGATTTTGTAGCTCTTTCTTGCTCCCAGGTTTGTTTCCAATAGAGTTCAACTGCATTTTTGACCATTCTTTTCCAGACTTCTTTGGGAGGTGCTGATTCCATTAATGTTATTATGGTTGGTAGATTGTACTTTTCAAGGATGTTTCTAATTCTTGTTGCAAAGGCGTTTTTATTTTGGGTTGGCATGACTTCCTGTCTCTATAATTCGGTATTCGATTGATGAGCTGTTCTGAATGGTATTACCAAAGAAGGAAAGCATTAATTTGTCAACGGCGGCTTCCACTGTTTCAATTCCTAGTAGTGCATATGTGGCAGCATTTGCTGTTCTGTCTGGTAACCCTTGAATCTGACGACAGACTTTAAGCTGCAATCGTTCTAACTTCTGAATGTCACTTTTTGAGAATTTCAAAGTTTCTATCCCGTAAAGACTTCTTGGTAGGGCGTACGTCTTCCAGAGTTTGACGGCCACTAGTGGGGTTGTTCATATCAACTGAGAGACTTACGGCAGGTCGGTGATTTCCTCCACCAATAAAATGGACCGTCACGATATACAAATGTAGATGAAATATTGTTAAAAGTGACGCTAAACACCATGACCCTAACTCTTAGTTCATAGGAATAATATATGCTTGAGTTATCTTCTTTTTCCAAGTTTAATTCTTACAAAAACCCCGTCAGAAAATGATATTCACATGTGATATTACAGCTGAAATATTTTCTCAATAAGGGAATAAGATATAATCCCACAGAGGAACATGTTTGAAGCCTTGAGAATTTGCATGCAGTTTTTCCTGGAAAAGAAGTAAAATACGTCTCTATTATACGTTCAAGAGTCGAATAGCTATTTTTATGAAACAGCACTAAGATATATAATGATGATCATATTGCACAAAAAAATATGGATGAAAAATAATGAAGTTCAAATTTTGAGATCCCGCTAATGTTCGTCCCTTATGTCAAAAACGAGAACAACTACATAATAACCCTATGCATTTTTCTGAAAGGGCTTTTCTTAATTGCATTCAATAAATTAACACATTCAGATGAACAATAAACTCACCACATACAAAAACAAAAACACCCATTTTCGCAAAAACAAATATCTCAAATCAATCGCATTGTTTATTCTGTGCCAAGGATCATAATGATAGATATTCAGAAGGATCGGCCATGTAGAACCAATGTTATTGCACTGAAACCATTGTGCATATCAGTCAAATGGGTTTTGTGTGAACGGTATCCTTGCCCGGAATTTTAACTGTACAGAAGTGTTTGCAAAACTGACGGGTTTCCACGAAATGAATATATGCTAACAATGAAGTCTGATATGTGGGCCCTTCGGTGAACTACTTGGTTTTGTTAGTTTTCCTTTTTTTTAATTGTACAACTGCATAAACCTACCTCGAGGCGATGTTCAAGTATCCGTGCGTGTGACATAGCAAACCACATGTGTGTCTGTTTACCATCTTCTAGGTTTTTAGAGACGTCGTCGATAAATTAGGATACAAAATTGGGTTTAGCTTGATCTTAATTTACGAAACTCTTGTTGAAAAGGGTAAAGGATGCTATAGGTATCCCCGGGTGCTATAATAATACTTACAACAACAATATGCTCCAGTAGTTTGTAGCAAATGCAGGTCTGAGGTAGCATTCAGAATTGTATTTACGGTATTTACTTTATTATATATATTTCCACAACGTCGTCAGCTGTTTTCCAATCGTTGGGTATGTACAAATGTAGCTCAGTCCAGTATTTAGAGAATGTCATTTGCAAGCTCCGAATAATATAGGACGACTACACATTATACAACCACAATTTGTTGTGGTCGTACTTGTGTATAACTAGAACTGTGAGTGACCTCACTGAGTGATACCCCCCGCTTGCAGTTTAGTAGCAGTTGCGCTTACAATGTACATGCACCCACCCCCCTTTTCGTGAAAGTATAAGTTGAATTATCTCCCCTTTTAAATTTTGGACAGCAACCATATTCCTTCATGCACATCTGCAGGTAGTGTACTACAAGTGTGTAAAGTTTCATAAAAATCCAATAAGCCGTTTAGGAGGAGTTGCGCTTACAATGTACATGGACGGACGGACAGTATAGGTTGAATTATCTCCCCTTTTAAATTTTGGACAGCAACCATATTCCTTCATGCACATCTGCAGGTAGTGTACTACAAGTGTGTAAAGTTTCATAAAAATCCAATAACAATAAGCCGTTTAGGAGGAGTTGTGGTTATAAGGTACATGGACGGACGGACGGACAGACAGGGTGATTCCTATATACCCCAAACTTTGTTTGCGGGGGATAATAAAAACAAGTGTGCAGATTTTACTGGGATTCTCCTCTTGATATCAAAACTTAGTCCAGATTTTTAAACCTCTAAAGACCGATATCAATAGCCATTGATTTTCTGTTCACATCTTTTGGTCTTACTGTTTATGCATATCGTTTATTGAATGAAGTATATGTTATCACCGATCCATCTTTCATGCTACTGTACTGTGTTCTTGCATGGTCGATTTGTGCTTCAGAAATCCAACCTAATGGCAATTGCTATTTTATTTTGACAACAATGCACAAAAGGTAAAACTACTGAATAGTCTTGTCTCAGCCATTGATTGTCCTTTGGATTGGCACGAACAAAATATGAAAACTCATAAAATTCGAAAATGCTTTGCAGCGCCATAAAAACACAAATCAGTAGTATACTATTATCTGTCTGTGGTGTGCGATATTAGAACTGTGTGACGTCTTTAGAAGTGCCCAACATTCCAAACAACGGATTCAAGACTGCATGGGTTCACATGGAAACCGTTTTGGAAACGTTTTATCGTAGGTATGAACTCGCCATTGGAACCATGTAAAACGAAATCGCGCAACATAGCCAAGTGCCTCAAACACGATCTTGTCAATATTCCGCACTATTGTGATTTAGTGCGTGCATATAAATTGTTCCACTATTCTGGGCGATATACACTCGCCCAATACGTACTACACATAATGTACGCATCGGTGGTGTAATTGTTAGCGAGCTCATGAGATAGAATAAGAACAAAGATTGGCTCCGAATCAGGTTAATGTGTCAGAGTCAGGAGCGGATCCAAGGGGGGGGCGCACCCGGCGGCCCCCCCCTTTCCCTAAAATTGGAAAAAATATGATTTTTCACACGAAATACCCCAAACATTTTCCACCGCTGAGAGTGTTATATCCATGTCTAGCCGTAGACTGTTGTTTCCTTGAACTACCACTATAAAACCCAACATCATCATCTCATCAAAATACAACTTGTTCTCGCCATGACATAAAAAATGTACTTGGGGAGGGGAAGCTTTGTGCGTTAAACAATAATCACTCTCACAATGTAGATAAAGCGAGGGCGTACATTTTACTCGAAATATTTAATAGTTATTTTGTTGCTTGTGAAACGTAATCAGTCATTTACATTGTAAATAAATGATAATTACGTTTACTCTCTCATGACGTTCTTGAAGTTCGCTCCGCCTCCCCCCTCCTCACATTTGGTGGAGCTTGCCGGATTGTCGTGGTCACACGGTGACGGTATTATCTGGATGCAGCATGCGATAGCTGCAACCAACCAGAATGCGCGTTTAGTAGAAAAATGTAAAGTGTAGGCTTTGCCATAAGAAACTACCAAAAATGGGGGAGGGTCGTTAAACAACTGTGCATATACGAGGTGAATTGAATGCCTTGTGCTGTTTGATATTATGATATTATTATAAAGCATGTAAAAGACAAAAGCCAGTAGATGACAGTGCAGGACAATTACGAAACAAGAGTGAACAGGATGGAGAGGCGGATGATAATCCTTGTCTGGCTCAGATGCACAATGTTCTCAAAATTAAAAATTAAGCTTCGTTTATGGTTGAAATATTTACAATGTAGGTGTTTTTGTTTGTTTGTTTTAAAAAGGAACTGGTCTCGTCTAAACCCGGAACATAGCTGCTTCCGTCAATGTACTCTAGGATACAGTCGCAAAGTAGGCTCCTCCGTTTTAATGCGGAACTGTTCCAAACGTGATGCACTCGGTCAACCTCGAGCGATTCCGATGCTCTCTCGTTGACTTCTTAGTGTTTAGTGCCGAAACATTGGACGAGTTCAGTGTACATGTATGTGGTGTGCTTCACGTCAGAGATCATCATGCAAAGCGTTTGTCTTAATGCACATTTTCTTCCTGGTTATAAACAGTGTATACTACAAGTATGATAAAAGAGACTCAAATTCCGAAAATTTTGCATACTTGCGAGGAATGCATATTTAAAAAAAAATATGAATCAATTTGTTGTTCTTCGTGACAAGATCTTACGGCATATTCCTGTGGATTTCCTCCATCAGTTATTGTTTGCGAGTTATAATTTGATTACAATCCCTGTCAACTGGCTGTGGTCGTATAATGTTGTACCCGATGTAGTTCTTCCTTTAATACATTTTATTAGGAGCTGAACAGCCCTAGCTAAACGTTCGTCATTTGCAAGTCGAACAATTTCCAGAGCATTGTACAATTGGCTTCACTACCCTTAGCCGTATTTGTAGAAGTGTGAAAGTATGGAGTCTTCGTAGAATATTGATGGCTTAGTTTGGTTGGTTTATGGTGTTTAACGCCACTTTCAACAATTTTTTCAGTTATATCATGGTCGTCAGAAGAAACTGGAGAAAACCACCGATCTGTCGCAAGTCACTGACAAACTTTATCACATAACGTTGTATCGAGTACACCTTTCCATGAACGGGGTTCCAACTCACAACTATAGTGGTGATAGGCCCTGATTGCATAGGTAGTTGTAAATCCAACTACCATACGATCACGACCATGACGGCCCATTAACTATATTGAAATGAGAAGATAATAAATTGTTTATATTTTAAACATTTGTAATCCATTATTTTAGTTGTTCTATTGTTTTCGACAGGTTTTTGTGATATTCTGACTTTTTTGTGTGCATATGCTAACTAATTAAAACAAGATGTTGCACGCTACGTCGTGCTAAGAATACCCCCACTCGTTCATTTGTAAGTCGCACGGTAAACAGGAAGTAGATGTGCAGTAAACCTGGAGAGGGGAGACACGGTACAAGTCACCATGCTAAAGCCATATATCAAATATAAAATCATTTCTTCCAGTAGAAGCTGAGATAACTGTTACGAAAGTTTTCATTACGGCAAACATGAAAAATTCTAAGTCGCACTGTAAACAGGAATTAGATGTGCGGTAAACCTGGAAAGGGGAGACACGGTACAAGTCACCATGCCAAAGCCATATATCAAATAATATAAATTTATTTCTTCCAGTAGAAGCTGAGATATCTGTTACGAAAGTGTGAACGGACGGACGGACAAGGTGATTGCAATATAGCCCCCTCTCTACGAGTGGGGGTATAATTAAATCTGACCTATCCACTTTATTTGGCAAAAACATTATAAACAGCTGACATCCGAGCATTGAAGCAGAACATATGGGTATGATTTACAGCCAAGTCCCCCTCTGACAACAAACTTCATATTCATACAAACTTGCCCAGCCTCCATTTTTCGTACCAGTCATAAAACATGTCCTCCCAACTGTCTGGTACTCATAAACCACCCCAATTACAGTCCGCTACCACGTCTGCAATATTATTGCCATTATATTCATTATATTATAGTCAGCATCCAGTTTTAACATTAATTGGCAACGAAAATAACTTTACCCATGTTAAAACGTTATACAAACTATGTCATGAATTATTTCGATTCTAGCAGGAAAAATATATCTTTTTTAAGTGGATTTGATTTGATTTGATTTTTGGTGTTTCACGCCACTTTCAACAATATTTCAGCTATATCATGACGACCAGTTTTAGTGGTGGAGGAAGCCGGAGTACCCGGAGAGAAACACCGACCATGGGCAAGCAACTGGTAAACTTTATCACTTGCGGTTGCGAGTCGAGTGCACCCTTATTTGTAATTTAAGTGGAAGTCAGTAATGAAAATGCATGTCATGCTTACGGTTTCTTTTCTTATACTGATACTTTCCAATTTAATGGCATTTCTGTTGGACAATAAGCATACGCGGATATATATTGGGAGTTTTATCATGGCATAATTTATATAACCACTGAAAGACGCCATGATAGCATTAAGAAATAAATCATGGAAGCCAGAATATGTCTTGGGTTTTAACATGGGTTGGCGGATATTAGTATTTTATCTGGAGCTGGAGGCGAGGGATACAATTTATTAATATCCGCCAACCCATGTTAAAACTCAAAACACATTCTGGCTTCCACGATTTACATTTTTGTATTTCGATTCTGATATGTCTAAAAGTACAAATACGGCAGTATACTTTGATTGGAAGGCGGCAATTTCTATTTACGTTTGCGGACAATGTCGCACACCATTTATGCTGCCAAATTCGTTTGTTTACAAAGCGAAAGAAGGACGTCATGTTAGAATCCGGTACAATATATTTCTCATCGGCGCGGAACGTTCGATCAGTACCGGAAATGGATCAACGTAAATTAAAGTCGCTCGGGTAAGTGAAGGTAACCTGAATGCGAACCTTTATGGGTTTTCAGAGCATTATTCGCATCATATCAGACGGACGCAATACAGAATTAAATTTTAATTAGATTGTATATGCATGTGTATTTTTGCGCTACGTCGGATTTTGGGCGTCTTGCAAAAAAAGAAAAAACTCTTATGAAAACGGTACTATATACATGTATATGAAATTGAACATGTACATTTACATAAATCGTGGCGGTCAGTTTAATGTGTGAAGGGGACCAGATTCATCAGTTCCTGGTAGAATAATTCACCTGCCGCAAGCGCAAGAAAAACAAACATAATGTTGCATCGAGTAGACATCACCATGTGCAGGAATCGAACTCGCAGTTTTATGGTAAAAGGTACCGATTAGATAGATACCCAACTTCCTTCACAAATGATAACCAGAGGAACGTTTGTTACTCTTGTACTCAAACATGTTAAACCTATCTCAATAAATATGTAACCAGTAAGGAACCAGCAGAAGTCAGCTTTGTTACTCTTGTACTCAAACATGTCAAAACCTATCCCAATAAAACTAACCAGTAAGGAACCAGAGAAATTCAACTTTGTTACTCTTGTACTCAAACATGTCAAAACCTATCACAATAAAACTGTAACCAGTAAGGAACCAGAGAATTTCAGCTTTGTTAACTCTTGTACTCAAACATGTTAAACCTATCCCAATAAATATGTAACCAGAAGAAGTCAGCTTTGTTACTCTTGTATTCAAACATGTCAAAACCTATCCCAATAAAACTAACCAGTAAGGAACCAGAGGAATTCAACTTTGTTACTCTTGTACTCAAACATGTCAAAACCTATCACAATAAAACTGTAACCAGTAAGGAACCAGAGAATTTCAGCTTTGTTACTCTTGTACTCAAACATGTTAAACCTATCCCAATAAATATGTAACCAGAAGAAGTCCGCTTTGTTACTCTTGTATTCAAACATGTTAAAACCTATCCCAATAAAACTAACCAGTAAGGAACCAGAGGAATTCTGCTTTGTTACTCTTGTACTCAAACATGTTAAAACCTATCCCAATAAAACTGTAACCAGTAAGGAACCAGAGAATTTCAGCTTTGTTACTCTTGTATTCAAACATGTCAAAACCTATCCCAATAAAGGAATTGTTCTATGTACACTGTTTTTAACCTGCATAGTCCCCATTTAAGAATGATTCATTCTTTCAACAAATATGGATCGCTTGAATGATGCAGTACATACACTGTATACAATATACATGCCCACTACAATTTTATCACCAAGTATATACAATAGCCCTCTTCCATATAAACTGGAGATACTTACCATACATGCTCTGGAATTTTCAAAGGTAAAACCTTTATCAGAACACTTCAATTTGTTTATAAACACACATCATTTAACAGTATCCTGGATTAGCCAATTCTTTTTTCAAGACAAAAGCATCATTTCCTAATTGCTTTCAGAAATGTTGCCTTTAGAAATATTTAGCATCACCAACAGCACAAATTGTATTTCTTATACATGTTATATATTGCTGAAGGTATTTTAAGAATTTTGTCATCAGCAGCGCTCCATGAAACAAAGGATTGGGTGTTCAACACCAACGTTACCTCTAGGCAGTATTTCAGCCATACTGTAGTGAAATTGATTCCATTGAATCCAGTGGTTACCAGGAAGCATGCAACACAAACAAATCAACTAAAAATTAATATATTGCCAGGTTGATTTCAATTTCGACTGTTGATTCTTCATGTTGATTTCAAAGTGAATTTAACATTTATATGTAGAGAATGATTTTAGACACAGTTGATGTTTATAATAATAAACATCCACACAAACAATAAATATACACACATTTGCACATGTATATACATTCTAGGTAAAGATCACAGGATTTTTCTCCCAATCAACAAGGGTAAATTTGAATTATTTCCAACAATGAAGAATAATTCCTGATGACACTTCCTCTTTTTTTTATCTTTCATTTTAGCACTAACTACATTAAAACTGAAATATGTATAAACATACAAAAGGGAGATTCTCCTTTTTAACTCGCATGTACATTTGTAGATCAAAAAGTAAAATTTTGTTGTTACACAAATTTGATAATTTTTTTCCTTTAGTGATAAGATCACATCCTTTTTAAATCTCACAATTTTAATGAGCAGATGTAATCACTATCTGAGAAATGTTGGCACATTTATGTGGGAATTTTTTTTGTATTATGACTGGAATCTACCACTACATTTTAATATCATATGAACACAAAATCTGTTGAGCTATTTCAAAACTGAAAACACTTTAATACTGCACTTAATAATTTTTTTTTTTTTTTGAATTGTGACTTCCTTTCCGATCTTTTAGAACAGATAACATGAGGTATCATCACCCACTAAGGATTCCATGTCACAAATTAAGGAACTCATGGAATTGCATGATACGTTTATTCTATCCTAGACTATAATCTGAGGTTACATCCTCGAAGTCACACATAACATTCATTCATATAGCAATTGAAATTTAAAAAGACGAACACTTTGACAAAAATGGTTTCACCACAAAAGATGTTTTACTATTAAGGGTCATCTCCACTGAAAGATCATAGCACTTAGTATCTACAGATGTATATATATTTATAGAAACACAAAGCATAATATATAAAACTTAAAAGCACATTTCACAAACTAAAACGGACAATGGACTTTGAACACGATTGATTTGTTTCCGAGTTTTATGGGGATATTTCATTGTAGAAAGTTGTTTGCACTGAACACTGTTCACATATGAATTTCACAAATTTACACAGTTCACAAGTGAATGGGATTCTGTGGCTATTTAAAACACTGACAGGTAAATAAAACACTATGTCTTTATACATCAAGTCACAAAAATAAAAACATTTCCTCTAAGATTCCAAACAATGAATTTAACACTTCATCCTGAAGAAACTTGATAATTTATGTCCACTCAATCTGAACCATGGCATCTGGAAAAGAAAAAAAATTAACTTACAGAATTCATCTAAAAATACATTCACGTATGTAATACAAAATCATTTTATTTGTCATTCAATCTTATTCTTATAACTGTTCTGGCTAGTAGTGAAGTTTTGCTGTTCACTACATCTCTAGGTGTCTGATAAGGGATGCGTCTGTATGGAGAGGTTGTCATGTACAGCCTGATCATAAACATACTATTAGTAGGTGCTGTGTATGGAGAGGTTGTCATGTAAAGCCTGATCATGAACCATACTATTAGTAGGTGCTGTGTATGGAGAGTGCCGTGCTCCTTGCACATTAAAGACCACTTTTGTAGATTTGGAAAAAAAAAGAGTAGCATGGCACATTGTAGCAGCTACAAAAGTCTAAATATTTTGTCCCTGCCCAACTCTCTGTACCTTTCCAGTGGCAGTCAATAATTATTGGCCTCGTCTCATTTCAGTATAATTACACTGTATGATAATCAACCATAGAAGTTGCCTCCCTTATCAAACATTTTGATAACTTAATACAATATCCTAATTTGGAAGAAAAATAAATTTCTGTTAGGACAGTACATATATCAATAAGGACTTTAACCCTCTTTACTATCACTATTTACATAGTACTTTTTTGCTCTAGTTTCAATATAGTGGTATATTTATATACATAATTCATACAATAACACTTTAAATCGGAGAGTACCAATGATTGTATGGCAGATGGATTTACAACTACCCGTACAATCAGTGTCTATCACCACTAGAGTTGTGAGTTCGAATCACATTCATGGCGATGTGTACTCGTTACAACATTATTCAATAAAGTTTGTTAGTTACTTGCGACAGGTCAATGGTTTTCTCCGGTTTCCTCCATCAATTAAACTGACCGCCACGATATAACTGAAATATTGTTGAAAATGGCTTTAAATACCATAACCCTAACCCCTTTAAAGCAGTTATGTCTATTGGTTTGGTACAAAAATGTACAATACATTGATGGTCATACACAAGAAAGAATAGGAATGTAGTGAATGAATATGTTATCAATTATTGTAAAACTTGTCAAGGGTGTGTTTGATTTACAATTTGATAAAAGAAAAAACACATATATTATCTCAAAGGAAATAAAAAAAAATAATACCTAAATGCAACAGCACATAGCCAAAATATTTTACATGGGAACATTTAAAGAAAGAAATATAAAACAGTTTGTGCAGAATTGCCATTTCACAACATCACCTTCATCAGAATGGTCATGATTTTTGATGCAATTTGTCATTCTTGCTTTATTTGCACTACAATTTGATTATTGCAATATTCAAAGAGTGCATGAACAGACAGATACTCCCACTGTTTATATATTCATAAGTTGTATTTTAATGCCTCAAATTTGTATCAAAAGTGGAGGAAGTTGCCAGATGTACCCCATATTTACAATGTTTCCAAGTTCACAGGTACCTTTTCAAATTAAATAACGCTATATACATGTGACATGTATGTTTAAACTTACCTCTAATTTATATTCATCTGTAATCTTATTTTGTCAACAATCCTGCAAAAATTAGTATCACTATCAGAGATGAAATGTTACTAAATATACTTCCATAATCAGAGACAGCACAATATGACACTCAGTCATCGACTTTAGCAGGGGTCCGATGGCCCACGGCCAGTGAAAATTGATTTGGACCAGTGACTTTTGGCAAATTTTTTCAATAGAATCTATATAAATATTCTAATTTTGAAGTTTTCAGACCAGTAAATTCGAAAGTCTAATTTCAAAGACTGCACTGTGTTCCTCATACAAAAGCCCATGGGCTACAATTTTCACCTGAGAATAACCAAGTCTTGCATTTTTTGTATGTAACATTTTACCAATAATCACATTGCATTCCTGTACTTTCTGTTTTGTATTTACCAGTAATTCATTTTAACAAAACATGTCAATCAACTTTGATTTAAAATCCCCCAAACAGTAACAAAACTTCTTAAGAACCTTATGACAAGGACAAAGCAAGCAATATACATTTTTTTTTACATAAGAACAGCTAATATGTAGGGTATTGTTTTTGTCCCATTCTTTTTTCTAGCAAAAATTGAGAAAATGTGAAATATCAGCATGGAAGTTAAAATTGTTCAAATAATCAAGAAGTTTAAATGAACTATTTTTGCCAGTGCTAAAATTTACCCCTCCTTCCATAACCCCCCCCCCCAACAAATTTTAGTACCAGTCCTAAAACATGTACCTCCACAATGTCTGGTTCACCTACATGTAAAACTTGCCAGTGCCCCATTTTCTGCTCCACTCTTACATTGCTGATATGCACTGGGGTAAAGCTGATGACCGTAACTGTAAATTACGGTCATCCCAAGATGGCAGACATGAAATTAGGTAAGAATCTTTTTTGTTGATTAAATTGTTTCTATAATGTATTTTAAATGACACATGCATTAGTACAATAGTAATCTATGAACTTTTCACAAAGAAATCACAATTTACGACTGAAAAATGTATATGAAAGAGAAAATCCGATTTTAAAAAATCGCTAAGATGACCGTAACTGAAAACTGAGACGACAGTTTTCTGTTACGGTCATCTTAGCAATTTTTTTAAATCAGATTTTCTCTTTCATATACATTTTTCAGTCGTAATTTGTGATTTCCTTGTGATAAGTTCATAGATTACTATCGTACCAATGCATACATCATTTAAAATACATTACAGAAACAATTTAATCAACAAAAAAGATTCTTACCCGATTCCACGTCCGCCATCTTGGGATGACCGTAATTGCAGTTACGGTCATCAGCTTTACCCCACTGGATATGCATGTAATTTTTCATATACTAACTTTTTACATACATGTACTTTCTTAATTTTCTGTTTATAGGTTCAATTGTACAGACAAAAGTCATGATCATCTGGTTACATGTTTGTACTGTAATTAAACATACCTTTTCTGTTCAGCTTGTCCACAGCATTTACATCATTACTTCACAAGCCCAAGTGCCAATATCCTACAGATAGAAACTTCTAACAAGATGAGACAAGACGTTTACTTTTTACAAACAAAAAGTATATACAAATTCACACATTTCAACAAATTCTCAGTTCACTAATATAAATTTAACATCTTCAACCCCACCCACATCTCCTAAACAATTCAGTTTTATAATGTGGTTCATTATTATCTGAGATAGTATCAATATGTACAAAAATAAAGATTTTGTATTTTCTTTTTTTTAATTATTTTGTACAAATCTATGCATTTGTGTTTTTCCTGACATTTGCTGCATGTTTACATATTATAATGCCATCCTTAAAAAAAGGTTTGCTGTTTCTCCCTGACTCGCAATTCGAGTAGTAGGTTGACAATTATTTTCTTTTCCTCTTAGAAATTATGAATATAAACCATGATAAAAATATTTGAAAAACACGATAAATTTTTAGGGTAGAGCAGATTTCAGTGGCTCGGTCATGAAACAAGAAACCATTTTTTCATGGATGGCTCTGAAGTAAAAAAAAAAGAAGATATACATGTACAAAAAGACAGTTTAAACAGTGTTGGTCACTAATATCAACATAAACAAGAAACCACCTCTCACCTTGTAATAGCATTTTTGTTGAATATAACTATGCAAGAAAAAATTGTAAAAGATCAAATTGATGGCCACATCTACAAAATGTATTTTGTATGACAAAATAAACTGCAGCATTACATTTGAATTCATGATTTTGTTTTTGAGTACTTTGTATATACATGTATTTGTAATAGGTATTTTATAACTGGTTTGTACACATTTACTTTTCAAAGAGATTAACTTTTAATAATTTGAATTTTTTATTTGTTCTCTGTCAATTTTTATGTTTTTTTCTTCAAAACACATCATTTCAGTGCATTTTTTTTCAGTACATGTACATACAAGTTTTCTTTTATGATGTCTAAACACAAATGTGACTTTACAAGTTTATAATTTATAACCTCTTGTATGTCTTGTGGGGGAAAATCTAACTGTACATATAAAATAAATACTGGAAAGGGATATTTTCAGACATTTAAAATAATTTTACAGATGATCAAAGCCTATTGTAAGACAATAGTATTTGTGATCACAGTCATGTGAAAATTTAAAACTGATAAGGCCCAAAAAAGAAAAATATACAGGTTTCTTGACTCCTGACTGACCCTAGTTTTTACGCCCAACCCTAAAGTTTGTTTCTGATGATAAAATAGTGCACCATTAAACCAAGGCAAATTTCAACCAACAGTTTCTGTCACTTGAATAAATTGGATTTAAAAAGAAATTCCTGACCTACTGTACCTTATTCTAAATGGAATTGAAACCCGACATATTTTTGTACATGCATATTTTTTTTGCCTATACTGTACTACACAAAAGTTGTGTTGTGTTTCTATTTGCACTATATTAACATGATTTCATACATACAAAAAATGTAGTAATTCACATTCTAGACAAGGATGTTTTGTACAAGGTCTAAAAAAAGAAGTATAAATAGAATATCTACATTACACTGTAACATGATACATAATTCAGGTTTGTTTGAATTGCCATTTTATATATGTTTATATATGTTAAAAAAAAAAAAAAAAAAATTCAGGATAAATTGATGCATAATGCCATTTTCTTCAACCAACATGATATTGTATGATGAAAATATAACCATTTTACAGTAAAATATTTCACATATGTTAAAAAGCTTCCTTCTCTGTAGTTGTCATTATTAGAGATGACATGTGATTAAATCAATCAAAATGTATGAAGGACTCAGAAAATATGGACTTAGACTAGTAATGTTATCCGATTTATACTAATTTCAAGTGTCAGACAAAGGATATGTGATTTTTGAAAAATTTATATTAAACCAGAGGCTCCCAGGAGTCGGTAATCGCTCACCTGGATCAAAGCTGCTTTCAATAACAACGCAACTGCACTGTGGTGGCCATCTTGGTGGAAGAGTGCAACTGTGGGACATAATTTTGGAAGAGGACCATCCAATGACTATTCCGTCAAAGTTTGGTTCTAATTGAGCAACTGGTTCCAGACAAGATGGTTTTTATGTGAATTTCCCATAGGGTCCTATGTTAAACTAAGTTCAGCTGTGCAGCCATCTTGGTCAGAGGGTGGGACCACCAGACACAATTTTGGAAGAGGACCATCCAATGACTGTTTTATCAAAGTTTGATTCCAATTGAGCAACTGGTACCAGACAAGAAGATTTTTATGTGAATTTCCCATAGGGTCCTATGTTAATCTAAGTTCGGCTGTGGGGGCCATCTTGGTCGAAGGGCCGAACCGCAGGACACATTTTTGGAAGAGAACCATCAAATGACTATTTCATCAAAATTTAGTTCTTATTGAACAAATGGTTTCAGACAAGAAGATTTTTATGGGAATTTCCCATAGGGTTCTATGTTAAATTAAGTTTGGCTGTGGCGGCCATCTTGGTCGAAGGTCTGAAATGCCGGACACAATATTGGAAGGGGATCACCCAAGGATCATTTCAGCAAAGTTTGGTTGCGATTGGCTAAGCAGTTTCAGAGGAGAAGATTTTTTAAACATTTCATCCCCCCTTTTTTCTATTTTTAGCTTGGTGGCCATCTTGGTTGGAAGTCGGGATCACCAGACACAATTTTGGAAGGGGGCCACCCAAGGACCATTCCACCAAAATTTGGTTCAATTGGCCCAGTGGTTTCTGAGTAGAAGATTAAAATGTGAAATGTTGATTGACGGACGAAGGACGAAAAGTGATGGCAATAGCTCACATGGCCTAAAGGCCAGGACTGGGTTGCACAAACCTCAATTAAATTTAAGTCTCAATTAAACCTTAAGTGTAAATTAAAATCATGTACATTTCAAGCAATTTTAAATGTCAATTTAGTTTTAATTGACACTTAAATTTAATTGATGGTTGTGCAACCCAGTCCAGGTGAGCTAAAAATAAATCCAAATGGTGAGATGTTTACATGATTTTTTTTCTTCTTTGAGATATACCTTCTTTATCATGTTTACAGCACAGGTGCTTGTGGACAGGACACATCACCCCCCCTTTTTTCATTTTGTTTTCTTCAATTCAATGGCTTAGAAATATGTAAAACAACAATAATATGTCGTTTTCTGATTGCATAAGTCGACTGATATGTATATAGAGATGCCGTTTTCTGATTGCATCAGTCGACTGATATGTATATAGAGAGAAGGTATCTCACTTCCACACAATTTTCACGAAAACTATTCTACCTGCTCGGGGAATCCCATGTATAAGTCAATAAAAATGCATCTACCTTAGAGTTGGTGAGCATGCTCCGTCTCCGCTAATATTCCTTTATTTAAACGGTC
>MJUT01025140.1:58569-70712 GCA_002080005.1 Gigantidas platifrons
TGATCGGAAATCCAACATGGCTGCCAGAGCTCATAATGTGTTCTGATTGGTCGAAATTTTAAAAATCTTGTTGTTAGAAACCACTAAGCCAATTGAATTGTGACTTTACAGGAATGATCATTGGGTGATCCTGTACTAAACTTGTGAATCGTTTGCTGATCAGAAATTCAAGATGGCCACCATGACTCGACTTAGTTTTAACATAGGACCTATGGAAAAAATGTTTGAAAGTCTTCTCCTCTGAAACCAGCAAGTCAATTTAAAGCAAACATGGCATGAATGGTCCTTAGGTGGTCAACTTTCAAATTTATGTCCTGTGAGCCCGACATCCATCCAAGATAGCCGCAGTCAGCGGACATAGTTTTAACATAGGACTCTATGGGAAAATTGTTTAAAAGTCTTCCCTCTGAAACCAGTCAGCCAATTTAAAGCAAATATGGCATGGATGGTCCTTGGGTAGTATACTTTTAAAATTGTGTCCGGTGACTACTACCTCCATCCAAGATGGCTGCCATGAGCAGACATAGTTTTAACATAGAACCCTATGGGATTTGAATAGTAACTTAGATGTATTCGGCATGCAGACATTCTTAAGAGGACTTAGTTATGTCAGGTGAGCGATACAGGCTCATGTGAGCCTCTAGTTAGATTTATTAATACCTTTACATTTTAACCAAAAGTTTACCGTCTTTTTGTGTCTATTAAACGCACTGGTGCATAGAACGCAGCCCCTTTCCTCCCCAAAAGATCTGTGAAAATTCTAGTTCCTATCTATAGAACGCAGGAAATTCAGTAAAAAATTCACGGCAGAAATCCTCGTTCAAACGGCGAAATACTGCTTACCACAGATCACGTATTTGTTAATCCATGTATTTTTGATAAATTTTAGACAGGGAAATGTTAAATTAGTTTTGTTAAAAGAGTTTAAACCAATTATTCTACATTTTGCAAACGAAAATTAGCTGTTTTGTGAATGCAGGAAGTTTATCGGTAATGTTTAATTTGAAAACAAGTTCAAAACGGCAATGAAAATGATACGGATGGAGCAGTTGATTTTTTTATCGTTCTTTACATGAATTATGGTTGTTTTAAATAATAAATATGTAATATGTTTAATCTTTAATCAGTATTAATTCATCAAATAATGAACCGTTTATGTGATCAAAGATAGGCAAGCTTGGGTCAAGCTTGAAATAGGAAGTAATTACAATCGATTCAAAGAAAGTGAAAACAATACAAAAGTAATAACATTAATTAAGGCCTGATCAAAGAGATTATAATTTCTTTTGAAATGTACTCATATTGTCCCACTGCTACAATATATTATATAATATTGACAGGTGTCCCAGTAAGTTCAATTATCTTTTCACACCTTGTTATACAATATACTGTCCTTGACCTTGTCAACTGCTGAAGTGCTGTAAAAATTGATAATTCAAACAAAGGTTCAATACCCAAACACAGGTAATTTCACCCCAGGAAAAAATAGATTGAAAAAAAGTAAAATATCACACTTCTGATAGCAAATATTTGACAGTTATTCCTGCATTCGTATGGACAATTGGTTCCGAACAACGACACCAATGTACATGTATGATTATTGACAAACATCGAGAATAGTTACATACCTTTCAAAAAGGCAATGAAAAAGCAATAAATATAATTTTTATACAATTTTATTTTAAATAACACATATATAATGAACACAATTAATGTTATTTGAACAATAATTTACCGATCATTGGGAATATTGTCGTTCGTGAACTCGAAGCTATGCTACCGGCAACTCTCTGCGTGACCTGAAAAAAAGTGTCTGATACTTGCTCCTATGCATAAAACGCACCCCACCTACAAATTATCCTTTTAAAGCTTAAGACCGCGTTCTACACGTACCTAAAAATGGTACACGAAAACTGCATTGTTTACATCAAATTACAATCCCCTTTTCCCCCCGTCTCATCAATAGTACACTTGGTTTAGACTCCTTTCCGTTTTCTGTCTTGTACATATCTAATGTGGCGATTATTTCAAAGGTACTAGTAATTAGTTTATCAAATATATTTAGGAATGACTTTTACCTGATTTTCTTCTGCAAATGAATTATGAAATTTATATGTAACAGGTAATTTACAATGTGACTCGAACAAAAACCAGCCAGTATGTGTGTTATTAAGTGTTATAAATATAGAAAGTAGGCTAAATTTGTTATCTGTATGTATGATATTTAATTAATTGAACAACTATATTTTGCAAGACTGTGATTGTCCCCCGACACGTCGTCGAAGGGGACTATAGAAATGGGTGTCGTCCGTCCGTCCGTCTGTCCGTCCGTCCGTGTGTTTGGTTTCCAGATGATAACTTGTGAATGAAAAGTCAGATTGAAGCTAGGTTTGGTATGTAAGTGTATCTTATGAATATCTAGGTCAAGTTCGATATTGACAATTTTTCGACAATATTTACTAGAGTTATGCCCCTTTTTATACCTCAAAATTGCTAAATATTTGGTTTCCAGATGATAACTTGGGAACAAATAGTCAGATTGAAACTAGGTTTGGTATGTAAGTGTATCTCATGAATATCTAGGTCAAGTGCGATAGCGATCATTTTTCGACAAATCTTACCATAGTTACATCCCTTTTTATACTTCAAAATTGCTAATAATTTGGTTTCCAAATTATAACTTGTGAACAAAAAGTCAGATTGAAACTAGGTTTGGTATATAAGTGTATCTCATGAATATCTAGGTCAAGTTCGATAATGATGATTTTTCGACAACTCTAACCAGAGTTACTCTCCTTTTTTAGCTCACCTGACCCAAAGGGTCATGTGAGCTATTGCCATCACTTTTCGTCCGTCGTCCGTCCGTCAACATTTCACATTTTAATCTTCTCCTCAGAAACTACTGGGCCAATTGCAGCCAAACTTTGGTGGAATGGTCCTTGGATGGCCCCCTTCCAAAATTGTGTCCGGTGTTCCCGACTTCATATCAAGATGGCTGCCAAGCTAAAAATAGAAAAAAGGGGGGATGAAATTTCAATTGTCTATTGCTGCTTAAGTATAAGTTAAAATGAGCTCAAATTTCAACTGCAGCTACATGGCAATGTGTAGTTTAACATATATTATGGGTTTTTCTGTGCAATTTTTCTTTCAGCCGATTTCTACCGATTATGCAAATTAGGCATATTTTGTACATTTTGTCCTTTATTTCAAAACTATGAGAGATAGATGTTAAATTCAAGCTGCATACATGTTCAGCATGTCAAGATCTACCTACCCTGCATTTTTGAAGTAAATCTGATTACCCATCTTGGAGTTATTGCCCTTTTTTCATCAATTTTTTAAAATTTTAATACTTTTCGTTTTAATACTTTTCGTCTTATATTTCAAAAACTATAAGAGATAGAGGTTTAGTTTGATTGCAAAAATATGCAGCATGTCTAGATCTACATACCCTGCAATTTTGAAGTAAATCCCATAACCCATTTTGGAGTTATTGCCCTTTTTTTCATCAAATTTTCAAAATTTTAATACTTTTCGTCTTATATTTCAAAAACTATAAGAGATAAAGGTTAAGTTTAAATTGCAAAATTATGTAGCATGTCAAGATCTACCTACCCTGCAATTTTGAAGTAAATCCCATTACCCATCTTGGAGTTATTGCCCTTTTTTCATCAAATTTTCAAAATTTTAATACTTTTCGTCTGATATTTCAAAAACTATAAGAGATAAAGGTTAAGTTTAAATTGCAAAAATATGCAGCATGTCAAGATCTACATACCCTGCAATTTTGAGGTAAATCCCATTACCCATTTTGGAGTTATTGCCCTTTTTTCATCAAATTTTCAAATTTTTAATACTTTTTGTTTGGAGTTATTGCCCTTTTTTTCATCAAATTTTTTAAATTTTAATACTTTTCGTCTTATATTTCAAAAACTATAAGAGATAAAGGTTAAATTTAAATTGCAAAAATATGCAGCATGTCAAGATCTACCTACCCTGCAATTTTGAAGTAAATCCCATAACCCATTTTGGAGTTATTGCCCTTTTTTTCATCAAATTTTCAAAATTTTAATACTTTTCGTCCTTTATTTCAAAAACGATAAGAGATAGATGTTAAGTTTAAACATAACAAATGTTCAGTATGTCAAGATCTACCTACCCTGCAATTTTGAAGTAAATTTGATTACCCATTTTGGAGTTATTGCCCTTTTTTCATCAAATTTTCAAAATTTTAATACTTTTTGTTTGGAGTGATTGCCCTTTTTTTCATCAAATTTTTAGCTTTTGTCATCACTTTGCGTCCGTCGTCGTCGTCGTCCGCGTCTGTAAACTTTTCATACTTTCATCTTCTTCTTTGAAACCACTGAACAGATTTGGACCAAACTTGGCAGAAATGTTCATTGGAAGGTCCTCTACCAAATTAGTTATTTTGGTTTAGATCGGAAAACCAACATGGCCACCAGGGCCAATAATGTGTTCTGATTGGTTGAAACTTTGAAAATCTTCTTGTCAGAAACTACTTAGCCGATGGAATTGTAACATTACAGAAATGATGACTGGATGGTCCTCTACTAAATTTGTTATTTTTGTGCCGATCGCATATCCAAGATGGCCGCCATGACTCGACTTAGTTTAACATTGGACCCTATGGGAATTTCACATTTTCATCTTTTTTTCTGAAACCACGCAACAGATTTGAACCAATCTTGGCAGAAATGTTCATTAGATGGTCATATACAAGATTTTTGTTTTTGGCGCTGATCGGAAATCCAACATGGCTGCCAGGGCTCATAATGTGTTCTGATTGGTCGAAATTTTAAAAATCTTATTGATAGAAACCACTAAGCCAATTGAATTGTGACTTTACAGGAATGATCATTGGGTGATCCTGTACTAAACTTGTGAATCGTTTGCCTATCGGAAATTCAAGATGGCCACCATGACTCGACTTAGTTTAACATAGGACCCTATGGGAATTTCACATTTTCATCTTTCTTTTCCTGAAACCACGAAACAGATTTAAACCAAACTTGGCAGAAATGTTCATTAGATGGTCATATACAAGATTTTTGTTTTTGGCGCTGATCAGAAATCCAACATGGCTGCCAGGGCCCATAATGTGTTGTGATTGGTCTGGATTTTAAAAATCTTCTTGTTTGAAACCACTAAGCCAATTGAATTGTGACTTTACAGGAATGATCATTGGGTGATCCTGTACTAAATTTGTGAATCATTTGCTGATCGGAAATTCAAGATGGCCGCCATGACTAGACTTAGTTTAACATTGGACCTATGGGAATTTCACATTTTCATCTTTTTTTCTGAAACCACGAAACAGATTTGAACCAAACTTGGCAGAAATGTTCATTAGATGGTCATATACAAGATTTTTGTTTTTGGCGCTGATCGGAAATCCAACATGGCTGCCAGGGCCCATAATGTGTTCTGATTGGTCGAAATTTTAAAAATCTTTTTGTTTGAAACCACTAAGCCAATTGAATTGTGACTTTACAGGAATGATCATTGGGTGATCCTGTACTAAACTTGTGAATCGTTTGCTGATCAGAAATTCAAGATGGCCACGATGACTTGACTTAGTTTTAACATAGGACCTATGGAAAAACTGTTTAAAAGTCTTCTCCTCTGAAACCAGCAAGTCAATTTAAAGCAAACATGGCATGAATGGTCCTTAGGTGGTCAACTTTCAAAATTATGTCCTCTGAGCCCGACCTTCATCCAAGATTGCCGCAGTCAGCGGACATAGTTTTAACATAGGACCCTATGGGAAAATTGTTTAAAAGTCTTCCCTCTGAAACCAGTCAGCCAATTTAAAGCAAATATGGCATGGATGGTCCTTGGGTAGTATACTTTTAAAATTGTGTCCGGTGACTACTACCTCCATCCAAGATGGCTGCCATGAGCAGACATAGTTTTAACATAGAACCCTATGGGATTTGAATAGTAACGTAACTTAGATGTATTCGGCATGCAGACATTCTTAAGAGGACTTAGTTATGTCAGGTGAGCGATACAGGCTCATGTGAGCCTCTAGTTTTACTTCAAAATGGTCCTTGGGTGGTCCCCTTTCAGAATTTTTTAAGTCAGGTGAGTGATACAGGCTCACCTGAACCTCTAGTTTACAGTATTTTCAAAATTTAATCTTACGATATAACCTTGGCCTTCGGGGGGACCAGTGGCCAATGGCCTTTTATTTTACCATATTTGACTAGTAATGCCCCAAAAAAAAAAAACTGTTCTGAGGCCCACAGTGGCAGGGACCCTGGGCTCTGTGTTCATTGTAAGGAACCTTATTCAAAGTCATCTTGTTATGTTCATTTAGTTGAAAAGAAGAAAGATCCAAAGCCCAATTTTCTATGAATATGTAAAAAGAAAGTACAGTTATGCAGATGATGACTGTACGGATTTGTCACAGATGTGACATGAGACTTCATAATGCAATGAAGCAGGATAAGGCTTTATTGTTGCCAGATTTGTACAAAAAATTTGAAGATTTATTTGACAAAACAGCAAGTCAGTCTGTGTTTTTCCCTTTATATGCTCATGATATGAAGAAGATCAAACATGATTCAAATTGGCTGTTTAGTATGTTAAAATGTAGTTTAGGGCCTTCACTTTTACACTTTGTACCACATCAAAAGAAAATGAGTAGAATGTTGTATAGAAATCACGGGTGGTTTGCTACATCACACGCACAGATACTTGAACATCGCCTCGAGGTAGGTTTATGCAGTTGTACAATTTAAAAAAAGGAAAACTAATAAAACCAAGTAGTTCACCGAAGGGCCCACATATCAGACTTCATTGTTAGCATACATTCATTGTGTGGAAAACCGTCAGTTTTGCAAACACTTCTCTACAGTTAGATGGGTTTTGTGTGAATGGTATCCTTGCCAGGAATTTTAACTGTACAGAAGTGTTTGCACGCAATGAATGTATGCTAACAATGAAGTCTGATATGTGGGCCCTTCGGTGAACTACTTGGTTTTATTAGTTTTCCTTTTTAGCTCACATGACCCAAAGGGTCATGTGAGCTTTTGTCATCACTTTGCGTCTGTCGTCGTCGTCGTTGTCCGTGTCTGTAAACTTTTCAAACTTTCTTCTTGTTCTTTGAAACCACTGAACTGATTTGGACCAAATTTGGCAGATATGTTCATTGGGAGGTCCTCTACTAAATTTGTTATTTTGGAGCAGATCGGAAATCCAACATGCCCGCCAGGGCCAATAATGCGTTCTGATTGGTTGAAACTTTGAAAATCTTCTTGTCAGAAACTACTTAGCCGATGGAATTGTAACATTACAGAAATGATGACTGGATGGTCCTCTACTAAATTTGTTATTTTTGTGCCGATCGCATATCCAAGATGGCCGCCATGACTCGACTTAGTTTAACATTGGACCCTATGGGAATTTCACATTTTCATCTTTTTTTCTGAAACCACGAAACAGATTTGAACCAAACTTGGCAGAAATGTTCATTAGATGGTCATATACAAGATTTTTGTTTTTGGCGCTGATCGGAAATCCAACATGGCTGCCAGGGCCCATAATGTGTTCTGATTGGTCGAAATTTTAAAAATCTTCTTGTTAGAAACCACTAAGCCAATTGAATTGTGACTTTACAGGAATGATCATTGGGTGATCCTGTACTAAACTTGTGAATCGTTTGCTGATCGGAAATTCAAGATGGCCACCATGACTCGACTTAGTTTTAACATAGGACCTATGGAAAAAATGTTTAAAAGTCTTCTCCTCTGAAACCAGCAAGTCAATTTAAAGCAAACATGGCATGAATGGTCCTTAGGTGGTCAACTTTCAAAATTATGTCCTGTGAGCCCGACCTCCATCCAAGATTGCCGCAGTCAGCTGACATAGTTTTAACATAGGACCCTATGGGAAAATTGTTTAAAAGTCTTCCCTCTGAAACCAGTCAGCCAATTTAAAGCAAATATGGCATGGATGGTCCTTGGGTAGTATACTTTTAAAATTGTATCCGGTGACTACTACCTCCATCCAAGATGGCTGCCATGAGCAGACATAGTTTTAACATAGAACCCTATGGGATTTGAATAGTAACTTAGATGTATTCGGCATGCAGACTTTCTTAAGAGGACTTAGTTATGTCAGGTGAGAGATACAGGCTCATGTGAGCATCTAGTTTAAAATTGTACAACTGCATAAACCTACCTCGAGGCGACGTTCGCGATGTTCAAGTATCCGTGCGTGTGACGTAGCAAACCACCTGTGGAAATGGTACAAACTTGCTTGAGTGTTTGCATTTGGCACTTGTAAAGCAACAAAAGGTAATATCAGAACTGAAAGCAAACAATGATGCTCTAGCTAGAAAAATTGGTTCAGTTATAGAAGAGTCATCATATGACAGAATTAATTATCTTTACAACTCTTGACAGCAACAAGTTAGTGTATAAAATCTTACGTTTCCTCAAGAGTGAAAACAAGTGGTATCCCTAATATTCATTCATTCAATTTGATTGATGAAATTCAGAAAATAGATCCAGTTTTGAGGAATTTTATTGACAGACTTACAGCAAATGAACAGGAAGAAAATATGCTTAGACATAGTTGGTTCAAATGGGACACACTGTACATTGGTACTGACGATTCCAATATAAGGCTCTTCCCTTGACTGTTCATAGCCAGTTGCATTTTTAATGCTCAGAACTTCTGTGTTGAACCTCTCCACTTACTTCTAACTGACATTGCGGACAAATATAGTGAGTCTTCAACAGATTTGATATCTATAATTGCTAGAATTGGTGCTGGCATTTCAAAGGACTCCTTGAGTAGATTTATTTCTAACAAATGTAGTGACATATAATCAGAGCAAAATGTAGTTATCAATTCTAGCAGCTTTGTTGTTGCTTCATTTGACAACCTTGATAAAAATCAAAGTTATGCTAAAAGTAGTGCATAGAAAAGATAGATCTGGTTTCCATGGAACTACAATACAACCAGCTTTCCCAAAACCCAGTGAAAAAAAAGAACCTTCAGAATTAATTGGGGAAAATCTTTGCCTCCTACCAAGGTTGGCTCAATGTTTTGTGAAAAAATCGAATACATGATCAGTGTCACCAGCCTTAATTAAATCACTGAAAGAACCAGTACTAAATTTCTGCAGCAACCAAGTAGCAAAACAAAGCATAATGTCTCATTCGCAGTTCTGACTTTTTTCCATTCTCATCTTAATATACTCTATTTAGCAACTGCTCGAGCAACTGCAGGGTTTCAGATTGGGGCAGTTTTTAGGTCATTGACCTAAAGATTTTAGAAATGGCCTAAATTTTTAAAACTTATAGGACATTTTTTTGGTTACATTATTAAGGCATGACTGATGTGAAATGCTGAACATGTCTGAGCATAGCAGAAACTCTGAGCTGCAAGTCAAAATCAATGACAAATGAAATAAGTATTGAACTATAGATATTTTTTTTCTTTGTTTCTTTGAATTTTTTTTTTGTTTCTTTGAATATTGAGCTTTAATTAAATTTCTCTTATTTTAACATTATAAACTCAGTGATTTGAGTGAATTTATTAATTGGTTGCTATCTGTCAGTCTGGTGCATGTGATACTTCATTGTTTTTTTTAATCTCATTTTCATTGTACTTAGAATTTGTTCAACTTTCATAAAATTTATGAACTTTTTACTCTGTTAATAGTTTATGGCAAGGATTTAGTACTATATAAATCCTTGTTTATGGAAAAGAAATACACTTGAAAACTAATATGCATACATTTTCTTTAAATATACAATTTTTTTATCTTAAAAAAATAATCATTGAATTTTATTTTCATGTCTATAAAAAAAATTACAGAGTTCTGCTCATGATTCATCAAAAGAATATAGAAATGTTTTTTGTTGAATCGTTAGGGGGCCTGTGAAAATAAAAATTCAAAGTGATCCACCAATACAATTTTACTTTTACAAAAGGGGGATAGGAGACCATTTATTGATGTTTGTATATTCCAAAATGTGTTGTTCTAACATTGTTAATTATATGCATATTCTATTAAAATAGCAGCCAGCATCGGCATTAACATGTGTGCACAGCGTGTATTTAAGTCATTGTAAATTTATTTTTAGAATACAAAATTCATTCTGAGTTATCTTTCTCGACTGACAATTTTTCGGAACTAAAAAGCTGACACAAACTCATATTAATGAATAAAAACATGTACCAGAGAAACATTTCGTAAAAGAAATATATAATCTAGCACAGAGTGAAGTTTGGAAATGTCACTCTACTGCAAACTTAATATATTTTAAGTCATTCGATTAGTCTCTAAGTCTAAATTTATTTTTAGAAATACAAAATTCATACGGAGTTATCTTTCTTGACTTGACAGATTTTCGGCACTAAAAGCTGACAGAAACTCATATTAATAAATAAAAACATGTACCAGAGAAACATTTCGTTAAATAAATATATAACCTAGCGCAGTGTGAAGTTTGGGAATGTCACTCTACTGCAAACTTAATATATTTGCATTTTATTTCAATGCGATGGTGATCATTCCATCGAGGTTGTAAATCATCAAAGATTTAATAATAACCTCCCGTTTAAACTCAAATCTAATAAACAAATCGTGGAAGTAATTATTGCTGAAAAGAAAACTATAAGACATTTCGATATTTCCTACGGTAAAATAAACAGGTCTTTAGTTCTACAATTTTCATGACCGACGAAAATGTCAACAATCACGTGCCCCTTGGTTTTAACAGCGTCGCCATTAGTGAATTTATACAAAATGAAGACATGTGACAATGTAGGTTTTCAGAGATGATATATTCTGCAATTTAATTAAAAATATGTCTTTTAACCACTAAAGTTATAAAGCAACATCAAGACAAGTTATTAAACTTACAGTATTTAAATCTAGAATGCGTCTGTTCATTTGTAAATAAAAATTTAAAAGGAAGTTAGAGAAATGAAACAATTCAAGAAAGATAACTGTACTTCAAATATCATATTTGACACACATGTAAACAAAAAAGGCACACATGGCGAACATGTGATTTCCCTGTATGGAAAGAGTGAAACACATTCTTCTTGTTTGTTATGCGCACCCCTCCTACAAAATAAAGAATCTGGGCAAAATCCTATGCATTATGCACCAGTAATTACGGTATTTTAATATACCGAAATGATAAAAATACCGACAACCGCGATTAATTAAATAGAAATTTGACAACAACCCCCAGAAAAGAAATACGTTTTAGACCCCCCACCTAGATAAGAAAAATCAATGGCGTTCCGACCCTGCCTGGTATGTTTCCTGGAAAAGCCCTTAGGAATCTCTAGCTTAAGATCGAAATTGGGCAAAATTTGGAAAAAATTGTGAGAATGGTGGCTATTTTTAAGATGTCTGACAAAACACAAGATATGTTGTAAGTGCTTTAAGATTTTTATTTGTTGACCAATTGATTTCAAACCTACACACAAGCATTATCTTAGGAATTTCTAGCTTAAGTTCAAAATTGGGCAAAATTCGTAAAAAATTGTGAGAATGGCGGCCATTTTTAAGGTAAAGGTAGGTAAAATTCATTTAGGACAGATACCAACTAAATCTAGTGTAGTTTAAAAATATACAAATATAAAATTATATAAAACAATGTATCAAGGTTAAAATGCACTTTAAGTTGATATCCTTCCAAGGATAACCCATTAAAGCGTTTCCGCTTATTTCCAATGGGGTCCTTTAGTGTATATCACTTGTTTAATAAAATAAAAAAATAAAAAAAATGAGTTAAGAGGTCACATGGCACAATTTTAGTTGATAATATTTTAAAGGATATGGCTGTAATTAATTTTTAAGATGTTGTTTTATTACTGTTTTGAAAGCGTTATGGTCTTTTATTGATTTTATGTTATTTGGAAGCGAGTTCCAATCTTTAATAGCATTAAAGAAAAAAGTTGAAGAGTCCACACCTTTGATTTTTGGAACAACGAAGTTGAATTGGCTTGATCTAGTGTTATATTCATGATTTTCACTAACTTTTATAAAATTATCTTTTAAATACGTTGGACATTTGTTGTTATAGATTTTATGTGCATGTCCTAATCTTAATTGCTTTACCCTATTCTCAATATTAAGAAATCCAACA
>MJUT01025140.1:73052-87011 GCA_002080005.1 Gigantidas platifrons
AGTTTAATGATTCGCAATGATTAAATGGAAGTGATAATAGAGAGCATGAATCGCATAAATATTGAAAATTAGATGTTCCGGAAAGCCATGCTTCATATTTATCAAGTGAAATTTTCGCACATTTTATATGTGATTTGCATTTACATATTTCACAGTGCATGCTTTTACTAGTTTTAATTATTCCTTTTTTACATATGCTGCATGGACATTTAGGAGTGCGTCTAGCTGTAGATGGTCCTGGATGAGGATGCACGTCCCCGCATATTAATATAAAAATCAAAAGTGTGGACTTGGGAGTTATTTTAAAATTAGATAGATTAGTACGTTTACAAAAGGAATAGAACGACAAAGATGGTTTTTGAAGGTGACTTTGGGTAGATTTATAAATAAATATCGAAAGTTGACTAATTTCACTTTTATTATAAAAAATTATCCCTGTGAAGTCAAAATAATGTTTTCTTAACCTTAAATCTTCATCAGGAATTGCCAAATTGCAATAATTGTTGATACAGCTGGCAAAAAACACGTAAATTATTAGGGACAAAAATATGCCAGCTGTTGCCATGTTAATATTTTTGACGTTTAAGATATCTGCCTAAACACAAGATATGTTTGTAAGCGCTCTAATATTTTTATTTGTTGACCAATTGATTTTAAACTTACACACAAGCATTATATTAAGAATCTCTAGCTTAAGATCGAAATTGAGCAAAATTTGAAAAAAATTGTGAGAATGGCAGCCATTTTTAAGATGTCTGCCAAAACACATCGAAATTTCAAAGTGCTACAATTTCAACGAAAATTGATATTTAGAAGATTTTCGACCTGAGGAATGTGTTAGTGACAAATGCGATATAAAAATGGTGGCCATTGCAGCCATTATGGTGGCCATTTTGGAAGCTATTTTCAATATGGTCGCCAAAACACATTTCAAAGTGCTCCAATGCTCCAATTACAAATAAAATTGATATTTAGGGGTTTTTAGAGGAATGTGATCATGACCAATGCGATTTCAAAATGGCCGTCATTTTGGCAGCTATTTTGAAGATGGCCGCCAAAATGCATAAAATTTCGAAGTGCTCCAATTTCAACGAAAATTGATATGTAGGGTTTTTCCCACATGAGGAATGTGATAGTGACAAAAGCGATTTGAAAATGGCGAATTATTTAAATGTAAATAGGTGGGGGACATTGTCTATGGCATAGCAATCTTGTTATAGTGCTAGCCCACTGAAACAACAGACCGCAGATAGACATGTCGCCCCACTCGGATACATTATTCTTATTCCGAGCCAACCAGTCTTCGTTCTCTCTCCTTAATGCTGCATGCTTAGTGGAGAATCAACAAATACCAATTTTATAGTCCTTGTTTTGACTTGATTGGGGGTCGACTATTGAGGCTAGCACACTAAACGATGTGTTTCCATCTATAAATGAAAACTTTGCAGACATGACAAGGTGTATTCATGCACCCTTGGATCACATTTTGAATTTCAATTAAAAACAAATAGTAAATATTTGTTTTGAAACCAACAAAGCAAGATATTTCATAGAATCAATTAAAAAATGCACATGTACATGATAAAACCAATGTAGGTCATTTTAAATGTATAATACAATATATATTTAAGTGAAATTTTATGACGAAATACGTTACTGAAAATAAAGTTATACAAAAAGAGTGAGGGTTCTTTTCTCAAGTGCCTGTACATGCTTTTACTGTATAATAATTAATATAAACCCACAGTGCCTGAAACAGGTGAGCACTGCACGCTCAGATGAGTCTCTAGTTGAGGTTAATATTTTTTGCAGGTGCCTCCTACACCAGGACTAGACATGGGTCCCTCAGCTACATCTACCCTAGCACCCTCTTCAGCTTCAACGATGGTTAGATGTAAGTTAATAATGTTACATGGGTTAGGAATATGGTGCATAACAACACTTTCAACAATATTTCAGTTATATTGTGGAGGTCAGTTTTATTGATTGGGTAAACTGGAGGAAAACACAGACAATGCCGTAGTCACTGGCAACTTAATCACATAATGTTGTATTTAGTGCACCTCACTATGAGCGGGATTCAAATTCACAACTTTAGTGGTGATAAGCAAATTGGAGTACAGATTATATTTTGGGGTTCAAAAAGGGTATAAATGGGACCAAGTGAAGGTTAGACATATGTTTTAGTTCACTAATACAGCCCAGCAGAACTCCTGTAACAACATTCACTCTAGTTTTATTTTGTATGAAAATGAAATTCTATTGCTTTTCATTAGCAAACTTTGTTGACCCGCTGTGAGGGAATAAATGAACATATTCATAAATAGTATATTTTTCTGAAAAGCACATATTGGGAATATATCTTAAAGAAAATTTTATCTACATCTGAGATCTGGTCTTGTATCCCCCAGTCCTTTGCAGACTCAGGTTAGCCTCTAGTTTTATATATTTAGATCACTGCCATTTTATATTATCATATTTTAGCTGTTGAGTTGAGGTGTGTAGAAGAGCATGCCTTCATTCAATACAAAAAACTACAGAACCAACTAAAGAAGGCTGAAGAAGATTCAAAGTCGTTCAATGATCCACAGGTATGAATTACCTATGTCACTTACACATTTTTTAACAACTGTATGTAGTACAGCAATATTAAATTATCTTGTACATACACACATTTTAAAGACATCATTCTTATTTAAGTGTCAGAACATTTTCCTAAAAGGTTTATCCGTTTTCAAGATGAGGTCAAGCCCTACTAAATAATTACAGAAGTATGACATCATTTCATTCACATCTTGTAGATTAATTCTGATATACAGTTGAATCTCGTTATCTCGAACCACAGCGGACCGAGAAAACAATTCGAGTTATCCGTAGTTCGACTAAAGAGGAGTGCAAGAATTCGATGTCCATGAAAGGGGAAGTAACTCCATTTGGAATGTTATATCAATTTTCCGACCTCATGATGTTTTTTTTTAAGTTTTTGATATCCATATCAGTTGTTTTTAATTTGATATGTGCATGTTTCTTTTTTAATTTTATTTCCGTTGACACTATCGTCACATAATTCCTTGTTTTGTTTTGTGTAATGTTGACACTATCGTCGCATACTTCCTTGTTTTGTTTTGTGTAATTTATATGTTATTTTCTTGTGTATTGAAAATCAGTAATGTTTTTATCGTTCATTTACAATGATAAAATAATTAATCAACTAACAACGAACTGTACATAAATGAATAACTTTATTAACAAGATAAACTCACGTTTATTCATACAAAGGAAACATCATGGCAGGCAATACACACATGTTTTTATTTGAAGAATACGAAATATTTAATGGAACGAATGTATCAATGAAACGCATATAAAATATTATAAAATAGGAACAAAATGTATCAAGCACTAATAAAACATATAAAAGCAATTTACTCAGTATAATTAATAATAAGTAAGAATGAATTTCTGAAGATTGAAATATCTTTGTCAACAATTGTCATATGGCAATACACAATGTTTTTATTTGAAGAATACGAAATATTTAATGAAACGATTTGTCAATAAAATCCAATCTTATAATTAACCTTTGTTTTTTACCGACTGTTTATACACGACACAATAGAAGATGTACATGAAATACAATTTCGGCGAAAATTACCTAATTAACATAATCCGTATTTTACTATGACCCAAGCGCCACCTGTTTGATTGTCACATCAAATGATATGGGAAAAGTCGTAAGAATAAATAATTGTTAGTGATTTAACTGATTTAATTTAATTATCACTTGATTGCTTCATTTAAAATTAAAAACAGCTAGTTTACACATTTCTTTCTAATAATAACAACAATTACCAAAATTGATAAAGCTTAATTAACAGTGAAGATGAATGACGCAAGCCATAAATTTGACACTTTGACATCTGTTTATTGAGGTTAATTATCAGTTTGACATAACGAACATTGTTTGCATTTATTTTAATTATTAGTTCGACATAACGAACATGTTTTGCATTTATTTTCACCTTTGGGACTGAAAAGTTACTTCGAGACAACCGAAATTTCGACATTTCGAAGTTCGAGATAAAAGGAGTAAAATCAGTTGAAAAGCACTAGGTTTTGTTCGGGACTTGAAAACAAATTCGAGATAACCGAGTTTGACATAACGAGATTCACCTGTATATTTTTGTTTTAAATATGAAAAAATATTAATTTTACCAACTGCAATTTTACAAGACCTTTGAAATACTTTTTATTGTATTTATTACATAAAGTTGCAGTGTAATGGTATAGTACAACTTTTACACTAAAATTCAAATTGTGTTCTTGAAGAAGTGAAATCCAATGTGAATGGGGTTGAAAGGGATATTTTTGGACAACAGGATTCTTTCTATCCTGCGTTTTGTACGTAGGAAATGTGTAAACATCAAGGTTTACAAATTAATGGATGATTTGTATATGTTAGCGGCAAAAAGCGAAATTAGGCATTGAGCTTAATTCCTAGGCAATAAGCTAATGCCTAAATGTTGTTAGACATTAAGATTAAATCCTGAAAAATATGTCCAGGCATTAGGTTTAATGCCTAAACAGTAACTATCAATCATCGTATGTGTATGTAACAATACATTAGTTTATTTTTTTTAAATTCAAAATCATTACATAAAACACAATTTGTCTTAAAATGTCAATGTCAAGTACCTACAATACAACAATTTAAGAAATAATTACCGGTAGCCATATATTTTTATTGTTTTTACCACGGGTTAAAATTTATGCAGAATATTTTACCACGAGTGGTAGCAAGCTGGGGTAAAATGAAGGCATTAAGTGACAACCCATGGTAGAAACAATATAAATATATGGCTACCGGTACTTATTTCGATTCTAATAGAAGAATTACGGACAATTTTCAAATCGAAGCGGCCTAGGTCATCCAGTGTTTTTGGCTGTTCTGTTAATTTTGTTCAAAGAATTTTGAAATGACAATCAGAAAGGTGTTTTAATGCCAATGGTAAATAAGTTTTGAAGTTTCTAAATGTTGTCATTCATGAACACCAATTCAAAAGAAAGGGGAAATTTCATTTTGACAAGGAGGAGTACACGAAGCCCAAAAAGCCTGATCTTTACGTTTTACACTGGAAGTCTTCATATGACGTCATTTGTTTATGTTACTAAGTCGTCAACAACATTTCACGGAATTTTGATTTGTGTGATTGTTAGACCCAGGGATATGCAAGAATACATTTTCATGTTCAGCATTGCATTAGAATGGAGACAAAAATACAAATACTATACTCTGATCTCCTAATTTTAAACACTTCATTTTTAAGTTGAACTCTCATGTTTATTTATTTTGTGTATTGCTTCATTAGGCATCTTTTAGAAGGAAGTGGCATGGAACAGCTGCTTATAAACACTAGCCACCTCTGTCTATGACGTAATTGGTCATAGATAAATATTATTTTTACCACGGGTTTGGACTCAAAGCGTTTGAAGGACGTCGTATTAGAATATTAGATAAAAATTGATCAACATTGTTAAAAAGTATCAAGTTAAAATATAAAGACATCATTTATTATCACAGGATCCAGAATTATGCCACCGACTATTGCACAGTTTTCCATTTTTCTTACACTTGCATATGTTGCTTGAACATTTAGATTGACAGGAACATTTTAAAAACCCTTGTCTACCAGATAAAGACGGGTTAGAAGCTGCCTCACGAACACTTATGGTTGTTTCACAATTAATGTCCTCTTGTAACATTAAGTCCTGTTTACAGATGCTCATCTCATTTGCTCTAAATGTACCTTGAAGTTGTCCAAAACGTGTTCCCAATACAGCATTGACTTTATTATTAACCTTAAAGAAAAAAAGATATAAGGAAATCCGATAGCAAAGTTTTAAAGACTTTCAGTTATTTCTTTTTCGTTGATGCGTATAATACGAAGCAGATTATTTCAACTTTATTCAGAGTACGTAGAATTGTTTAGTTAGCCTGGTATCCCTAAAAATATTGGCCGCATAAGTTTCAATTCAGATATTACCATGGCTGTAAATTCACGTCCGTTGTCACTTTGTTAGATGTGTGGTGCACCAAAGATAGTAAAAACGTCAATCAAGTTGAAGGCAACTTCAGAAGCTTTCTTTGAAGTTAGTAATTTGATATTACAAAACTTTGTGAGGTGGTCTTGATACACCATAATAAATTTTTACTTGCCATCAGGGTTAGACTGAAAATCCATGAAATCAACTTGTCCCCTACTATTAAACTCTTTTGACAGGAAAGGTTTTACTACAACTCCTTTTGACAGGATAGGTTTTACTACAACTCCTTTTGACAGGATAGGTTTTACTACAACTCCTTTTGACAGGAAAGGTTTTACTACAACTACTTTTGACAGGATAGGTTTTACTACAACTCCTTTTGAGATGTGCTTTTTTTTCATATTGCAGTTTTCACATAGTGATAGAAAGAGTTCGATACAATCTCTTGAAATATTTGCATAACCATTCTTCAAATGTATAATCATTCAGTCTCTGTCGCCATGACCAGTTTCTGTGTGTGCTTTCTCTAAAGATGCCATAAAGTTCTTCAAGAAACACATATATTTTAAAATTCTTTAACTTTAGTAAAAAGTCTTTCAATCAAAACCTCCAACAATGAAGATATCATACCTATTTAAATTGTTGTAGTCTCCTGTTGATTTCTTTTCAGCTGATTTAAAGCTTTTTATTTTTGATAACAGGTTGTTGCAGTTATCTCTGGGATAAATATTCCTGGTCTTCCTTGACTCAAATTTAGATTTTAAAGTAGAAATGAATTTTTCTTCACCAGACGACATGTTTACACATTCAGAAACACAAACAAAATTGAGATCAATACTTCAAATCACACTTTATAGATCACTAAATCTACTCGTCAATAAATATAGAAATAACCTTAAGACAATGTGTAATCTACTCACCAATAAATATAGAAATAACCTTAAGACAATGTGTAATCTACTCACCAATAAATATAGAAATAACCTTAAGACAATGTGTAATCTACTCACCAATAAATATAGAAATAACCTTAAGACAATGTGTAATCTACTCACCAATAAATATAGAAATAACCTTAAGACAATGTGTAATCTACTCACCAATAAATATAGAAATAACCTTAAGACAATGTGTAATCTACTCACCAATAAATATAGAAAAATTATCATCAGCATGTGTTCCTTTGGACCAACTAGAAAAGCAACAGAAATTAAATATTTATTTAAATATTTATTTTTCACTTAATACAGATGTTTTATTGCCTAGGAAATAAGTAAAATATTCATTAAACATTTTCAGGAAATAAGCCTAATGTTTGAAAATTTCAGGCATTAAGTTAATGCCTAGGCATTAGCTTATTGCCTAGGAATTAAGCTTAATGCCTAATTTCGCTTATTGCCACTAACATATATATGGCTGAACCATTCCTGGGGAGTATTGGAAATTGAAAATAACCAACCTTTCCCTGAAACTGATTTTTAAAGGGGACATTTGGACCATTGAGGCAAAATAATATTAATCTTTTACTCCAATTTTGAGAAAGAAAATTCATGAATCACCTATGCAAATACATACTAAGCGACAGCTCACACTGATATAGTAAACAATTTTCCGTTTCTATATAAATAACATATTAGCCATTCTATCAATCGTCAGTGAATAAATTACAGGAATGCAGGTTTTCTTTGTATTGTCCATTTAAAATGATGGTAGAAAGTCATAAAAATTACTTACTCGTCATCAGTTGCACGCATGCTTTTGTGATGTCAATGATGCTCCTGTCATAAATTCTGACACAAACACTGGTGGTCTTGCCCAATGTTAAATCTCTGTAGTCATGTAAAAAGACTTACACCCCAGGTCTATTGTTAAACCATACGCTTTCTATCTCTGAAACTGCCTTTCTATGAATTACTTTATTGTTATAAGAACAATAGCCTGTGTTCACAGGGTGTGATGACAGAGGTTTCTGGAAACCCCTGTCTTCACACCCTGTGAGCATGGCCTATTGTGCCTACAACAATGAAGTACTGAATTACCACTCAGCTGAAGATAACACGAACACTGGATATTGAAAAACTCAAAAAGAAAACATAAAGATCTTGTTAATGAAATATAGTCTGAAAAACATCCAAGCAATCGTTAAAAAAAAACTAAATAATGATAAATAATCGGGAAAAAAACTTGCTCGGGAAAGCAAATGTAAACAGAAAATACATTATATGTTGGCACCCTTTCAAAAGTTTATCATTGGTGGATCTAGGGTGGGGGGGCTCGGCCTCTTTTTTCGGAAGATTTAATAAATTATGTGAAAATTGTCGAAAATGAGACTGTTATTTCCTGTTTTTTTTTATTCTGAAACCCCTTTTTAAATTGTCTGGATCCAAGCCTTTAAAAAAAAAACAAAACAAAACAAATAAAAAAACATTGACCTGTTCAAAGTGCACTTAAAACTGAACAGTAGAAAAATACTTTGTCATATTCAACATATATTCTTACTTACTTTATTTAGCAGTTCTGCATAATATTTGTGACAATATGGTTAATAATAATTTTCTACAAAAAGTTCAGTTTAATATAACACGTCTATCATTCCTGAAGATCAAATGAATACAGGTACATATCGAATAACATCTCTCATTATTAATCAATTAATCTGTTTAATCCTTAATACAACTCAGTCGTTCAATCTATCTTTATAGAAGAGGTACCCAATGGAGAAACCACAAAAATGTATCGATTTATGAAATTTAATGTTTCTGTGTTTATTGTTTTTGTTTTTTTTATGACATTTTGTAATGCATATTTCGTGTATTTAGAATAACATGGGGAGTAAGTTAGTTATACACTTCGGTATATGGTGTTTCTGGATTAGAAACACCTATACCTCAGTGTATAACTATTACATATATTGAAATTTGAATAATAAACACCTGGGGAGTATAAACAAATATGCTAATTATCTTGTAATAGGGGTTTTACAAATGAAGTAATTCATTTATAGACAAAGAGGTAAATAATTAATGAGAAATCAGTTTTCTTGTGGACAGTATGATCTGATCTGAGAATGCTGAGTTGAATTCTTTGTTGTTCTGTTCCACCTTGTTTTCTTAAATTGACTACTTGAACAAATATTAGCTCAGGAGCCCATTTACTTTCAGTAATTCTCTAGTTGTTGTTATGGTGAGGGATTGGAAATTGATGGGAGCCTATTTTAAATTTGGAATAAGTCAAGATTTTAGTAGCTATGGGGAGTGTGATTGCCCACATCACATTCTATTTTTTTACAACTTATGCAGTAATAAAAATAAAGTTAGCCTAAAGGGATGCTTTTTAAGTAATAAATGAATTTGTTCCATTTGTCGTAATCACCATCAGTCCTTTCTTCATTTATGACTTATCTTCAGGTTTGTAACAAGAGTAACACGACTGGTGCCACATGGGGAGCAGGAATTGCTTATCCTTCTGGAGTACCTGAGTTCACCCCTAGTTTTTCGAGGGTTTTGTGTTGCTTGATCTTTAGTTTTCAGTTTACGTCTTCTGATTACCCCTGTTGTATCTTCAAACTTTTCTTACAGACATACAATTACAATATCATTTTATTTGTTGTTTCAATGTTGACAAATTCAAGCTTTTAAGTTTCCCAGACTTAATGTGAAGAGACAGATACTCGATCTACCAATATCTTAGATAAGCTAACTGCTATGTGGTTAACTGGTATGAAACTGTAAAGAAAAATGGCTTGCGCTTTTTTCTGCTTTGAATGTTTAAAGCAATTTTTCTCCTTATAAAAGAAGAAAAAAAACAAAACAATGGATTGAAGATAAAAAGTGTTCTCATCTTTTGACATCTTTGATGTAGTTATTGCATTTGATAATAAAAGTTCTCAATTCGTTTGGCGATTATTATTTTGTTTATTTATATATAATTGACAGACCAGTTGTTCTTATTTCTTGATAAACAAGGTTGTATATTATTACATGTATTTAGTGATAGTAATATGTCATTGCCATTTTTGTCAAAATTAAGGTAATTATGTGATTGTTTATATAATAGTAATAATAGTAGTAATAATCACATAATAGTCTCACATGGGTCAAAGAAGCATGAAGGAGATATTAAAGATAATTCATTGTGTTATGTATTTCAGTTGAAGAAAATGAAGTTTGATATCCAGAAGGCTGTAAATAATACGATCAACAATATATCACCTGTTAGTGGTGACCATCTTAGAGACAAACTCCAGCGTCTTCAGAATCTTTTGTCTGGAAAAACTGTTGATTTGTCGGGGAAAAGTTTCTCAATATCTGGATGTCCAAGAGCACTACCATTTTGTAAATATTTGATTGCCAAAATGATAGTGGTATGTATTTATACATATATGAGTATACATGTTATTATCATGAAAATAACATGCCTATATTTCAAGTTTTAATCAGTATAAATCCATAAATTAAACAGGTTTTTATTGATTTCTTGATTGGTCTTTAATGCCAACTTTAGCAGTATTTCAGCTACATTGTGGCATGAACAAATTTTATATGTTAAATTCCTCAACTATAAGACCCTTAGAAATAAACAGTAGATCACAAAAATTATAACATGAACTACCAAGGAAAAATAATAATTCATGGATAAACATATCCTGTTGATAAACATATCCTGTTGATAAAAAAAAAATTACATACAGTAGAACTTCGCTTACTTGAACTTGAAGGGACTGTCAAAATGTATTTGAGCTATCGGAGCCACCAAGGTTGCGTAATTTCAGAGAGAGAGAAAAATCTTATTTTGACGTGGGACATTGTCATTACACTATGATAGCTGATGCACAGTACCATGGAAATTTGTCTTAAAATTATGTAATCCTTTAGAAAATTCTCAAAGAATACAGCTTCTGAATACCTTTTTGGTAACTTCAAACTTTCCTTAGAAAAGTTTGTTCACGTTGTTCCCGATCTATTTTATATACAGGAAATATGAAGTCAGGTGTTAACAGTTGCATCAATATCGGTATAATGTTAGATAATTCAGATATATATTTTTAATGTCTAATTTTCAAATTTTAGCCAGTGATCATTTTCTTCTTTTTTAAATTTGAATTTGAAGCAATTATATTTGTTTCTTTTGGTATTAATATAGACATAAATACTCAGTTTAATCAGAATTTCACTACTAGTACATTTCTATTTTTTTGGGTATTTAGATGAACCTTGAGATCACGCAGTTTAATATTATTCGATTTTAGCAACTATAAAAGTTATAAAAAAAAACACTCTCAGTAATACTAATTCATGTAATAACAATTTTAAACTTTATTATGATTGTAAACATTTGATTTTTTTAATTATTGTCGAGTTTAGGGCCGGCTTGGTACAATCTGCAACATGTGTCTCGGGTTAAATAATCATTCATTATTAATCGTAATTACAAACGGTTACTAATCTAGCCACAGCTGAATTTAATGACTAATTAACTCAAATTATGACAAGTGTAATCGTTAAGTAAACAATTATTTGTCGGTAATCTGCCATTTATCACACTTTGATGTAAGAACGTTCAACCGTAACATACACCTGTTAATTTAATTGCAATATTCGAGTTTGGCATGGTGACTTAACTCATGATTTTATTATTGACGGGACCATTTATTAAGTTCGATTGTTCAAGGTATCGGTGTTCGAGTGAAAGGAGTTTTTTTTAACATAGAAATGTAATGAAAATTGACAGGACTTTCAAATCAGTTCAAGCCATCCATAGTGTTCGACTGATCCGAGTTCGACCTAGTGAAGTTTAACTGTACCTTAAACAGACAGTGAGAAACAACTGATTTTTAACTTACATTATCACATTAATGTATAACTGTAAGTGATCACTTTTGTGATTTTTATTCTAAAAAAAACACTTCCCCTAATAATTAGCTCACCTGATCCAAAGGGTCAAGTGTGGTATTGTCATCACTTGGCATATGCACTCTGCATTCTGTAAACTTGTAACATTTCAATCTATTTCTTAAACCAAAGTTAGCCAAACTTGGCATAGATGGTGCATGGGTAGTCCTCCACATTTTACATGATTTTGTTACATTTCGAAATTCAACATGGTTGCTATGGACAATTATTCTTTCTGATTGACTTAAATTTCAAAAATCTTCTTCCCTAAACTTATCTCTCTCTAACAGTTTCTGAGATGAAATCAACTCAAAGGAACCAATATGTGCCAAATTCCCAAATTTGAACTTTTATTTTTTTCATCCAATTTTCATGCGTTTTTCTGCAAAATGATCATATCTGTGGTCTGTTGATGGGCTAGACAATTAGCTAAAGTGGATCAAAACGGGGCCCAAATTCTTAATTTTATGGAAGGTATGTAGAATTTTATGGAAGGTATATAGAATATATAGAATTTTTATATTTGTTCCATTTTTAGCCGAGTTACGACAAAGTCGAACTTGGCTTATAATATAATGAATGGCGTCTGGGTGTCTGGGTGTCCGGGCGGCACAATCCTTTCCTCACAATATCTTAAGAATGAAATGTCTGATCTAAATGAAACTTGGTACACACATGCCTGATGGTGAAAGGAGGAAGCCTATCGATATTGAGGTTTGTAGGACAAAGGTCACGGTCACAACTTCTAAAAATAGAACACAAATATGATACTTTTTTCGTTTCTGCATAATATCTTAAGAACGAAATGTTAGATCTAAATGAAACTTGGTACACACATGCCTGATGGTGAGAAGAGGAAGCCTATTGATATTGAGGTTTGTGGGACAAAGGTCAAGGACACAACTTCTAAAAATAGAACAAAACTTAGATACTCTTTTCGTTCCACATAATATCTTTAGAACGAAATGTTGGATCTAAATGAAACATGGCACACACATGCCTGATGGTGAGAGGAGGAGGCCTATTGATATTGAGGTTTGTAGGACAAAGGTCAAGGTCACAACTTCAAAAAATAGAACAAAAATTAGATACTTTTTTAGCTCACCTGACCCAAAGGGTCATGTGAGCTTTTGTCATCACTTTGCGTCCGTCGTCGTCGTCGTCCGTGTCTGTAAACTTTTCATACTTTCTTCTTCTTCTTTGAAACCACTGAACTGATTTGGACCAAATTTGGCAGAAATGTTCATTGGGAGGTCCTCTACTAAATTTTTTATTTTGGTGCAGATCGGAAATCCAACATGGCCGCCAGGACCAATAATGTGTTCTGATTGGTTGAAACTTTGAAAATCTTCTTGTCAGAAACTACTCAGCCGATGGAATTGTAACATTATAGAAATGATGACTGGATGGTCCTCTACTAAATTTGTTATTTTTGTGCCGATCGCATATCCCAGATGGCCACCATGACTCGACTTAGTTTTAACATAGAACCCTATGGGAAAAATGTTTAAAAAATTTTTCCTCTGAAAGCAGTAAGTCAATTTAAAGCAAACATGACATGATGGGTCCTTAGGTGGTCAACTTTCAAAATAATGTCATGTAACCCCGACCTCCATCCAAGATGGACACCATCAGCGAACATAGTTTTAACATAGGACCCTATGGAAAAAATGTTTAAAAATTGTTTCCTCTGAAACCAGTAAGTCAGTTTAAAGCAAACGTGGCATGAATGGTCCTTAGGTGGTCAACTTTCAAAATAATGTCATGTGACCCCGACCTCCATCCAAGATGGCCGCCATCAGCGAACATAGTTTTAACATAGGACCCTATGGAAAAAATGTTTAAACAGTTTTTCCTCTGAAACCTTTAAGTCAATTTAAAGTAAACATGGCATGAATGGTCCTTAGGTGGTCAACTTTCAAAATAATGTCCTCCATCCAAGATGGCCACCATCAGCAAACATAGTTTTAACATAGGACCCTATGGGAAAAAATGTTTAAATTTTTTTTCCTCTGAAACCAGT
>MJUT01025140.1:101909-131859 GCA_002080005.1 Gigantidas platifrons
TTTCCAATGAGCATTCTAACCTCTAATAAACAAGTATCATCCCCCCATGTATTTTCACCCTTTTCAATTAATTTCACCCATGCAGCATAAAAATTTAACAAAACTGACCATTCAAATTCATTTGCATAGTACATGATTTTATTTAAGAATGCTAATCGCCCTTCTTTTTCTGTTTTGCTAATCTTACAATGCCGAATTATTTCTAATTCTCCAGCACAAAACTGATTCAAACTAAGTTGTTTAAATTCCACTGCTTTTCTATTAGTGAACTCATATTTAAGTTCAGATTGTGGCCAGTTCATTTTAACTTTAACCTTATCATGTGGTCTATCCTTAATACCTGATCGTACTTTCTTTTTGTATTTCTTTGTCTCCTTTTTATGTTTATGAGCTTTCTTTTTATAACCTGAATCCGAATTAGACTGTTGTTCTGACGAACTTGAATAATCAGAACTACTATCTATGCTTGAATTTACTTTACTTTCTCCAGAAACATCTGATTCACTTGATACTGAGTCTGTATCACTACCATTATTATTTAACAATTTTTTCATATGTTTCTCAACCACTTTTTGTAAATTTTTATTTGTTCTTAAATCTTTAATGTCTAATGAGGTATTTTTAAAAAATTCCTCACCTATCACTTTCTGTTTTGTCTCCTTTTTGACTTTATCTTTACCTTTCTCTTTGTCTTTCTTTGTCCTTTTCTTTTTCTCCTTCTTTTCATCATTTTCCATTTCCTCCAACTCTTCCAGTTCTTTTACGTCAAATTTTCGTCAAACTAATTTTAAATATGCCGCGAAAACGAATGCAATGAAATATATAGGCGTCTAGTTACTTAGCAACAATAACCCAATGAAATGAATAAACATTCGGAACATCTCGCACTTCCGTTAAAAGATAAATATTAGCAATGTGAACCACATGGTAATTATCAATTTTTACAAAACAAAAATTACACGATAAGTTCTAGTTGTCAGATCCTTGTCGTGGTCCTTAACCTAGTCTGTCTGTAGACAGAATGGTTTACTTCTGATAAGTTCTAGTTGTCAGATCCTTGTCGTGGTCCTTAACCTAGTCCGTCTGTAGACAGAATGGTTTACTTCTGATAAGTTCTAGTTGTCAGATCCTTGTCGTGGTCCTTAACCTAGTCCATCTGTAGACAGAATGGTTTACTTCCGATAAGTTCTAGTTGTCAGCTCCTTCTGCAATTTTTAACACAATGATCCCCAAGAGGCAAACATTAATGGGTTTTTTTTTGTTATTTGTAAATGGAGAGTTTATTGTTCATCAGATTTTGATGAGTTTTTTTTATGAATTTCTAAGGAAAATTTCTTTCACATTAGCCTAATAAAGCTATTAAGCCATGCCCCCCCCCCCCCTTAACGGAATTACTAATCGGATGGAAAGACTCGCAAAAGCTCGTCTTTCCCCAGTTTCTAAGCCTCGCCACATATATTCTATATTTACCGTCAATACACCAATATTGTATATGTCTTTGTTCCACTTGAGAATCACCGCATCGGTGGTGTAATGGTTATAATTAGCGTGCTCATCTCGAGTGCGGAAGAACGTGGGTTCGAGCCCTGTTCGGGTCAAACCAAAGATTGTAAAATTGGTATGTGTTGCTTCTCCGCTAAACTCACAGCATTAAGGAGAAAGAACAAAGACTGGTTGGCTCGGAATCAGAATAATGTGTCCGAGTGGAGCAACATGTCTACCCGCAGACTGTTGTTTCAGTTAGCTAGCACTATAAATATCCAACTAAGCGTATTGGTCTAGTACAAAGCGGACCTCATCATCATCATCTCATTGAAAATTAACTTGTTCTCACCATGATATAGCTGAAAAATTCCTGAGTTGGCATTAAGCAACACTCACTCACTCCACTCAAGAATCCACCAAAGAAACAAGATTCCCGAAGATTCCAAATAAGATATTTTCGGGGTATTTGTATGTGGAGCATTTATTTTTTAATCAATTTTAATATTTTTTATTTTTGGGTCATTATTATATGTATACAACGCTTTTACCGTTTTCAAAATATAATGGGGATCAAAATAAGACAAACAATTTTGATTTAAATAAGTCAGATTTTGATAAATATTTTTTCTTTAGAAACCTTATGAAGTTTCATGTCACATTTGTATTTGAATTCCTCAGAAAAAAAAAACATGTGAAGTATTCCTGACAGGCCAAAAAAATTGGTGTTGCTCCTACCGTTTCGGAGATATGATCGGGCCAAAATTTTAAAGTCCGATTTTAATTGGAGTGTGTGAGTGATTGTTGTTTAATACCAACTCGGCACTTTGTCAGCTATATCATGGCGAGAACAAGTTAGTTTTCAACAAGATGATGGTACTGTGGTCTGCTTTGTATTAGACCAACACGCTTGGTTGGATGTTTATAGTGCCAGCTCAATAAAACAACCGTCCGCGGATAGACATGTCGCCCCCACAGCGACACATTATCCTGATCACGAACCAACCAGTCTGCTCTTTCTCCCTAATGCTACGTGCTTAGCAATTCAACTCTTTTTTAGCTCGCCTTTTGCCATCACTTGGCGTCCATTGTCATCTGTCTTCCGTTAACTTTTCATATTTTAATCTTCTCTGAATCTGCAAAGCCAATTGATCTGAAACGTGGTAGGAAGCATTTATGGAAGAACCTCTATAAAGATTGCTCATTTCGTCCCGATCCATCAACAAACATGGCGCCACATACAATTCTTGTTTCTGATTGGCCGATTTTTAAAAATCTCCCCTGAAGCCGCTTGGCCAAATGAACCGAAACTTGCTAGGAAGCATCTATGGCAGGTCCTCTATAAAGATTGCTCATTTCATCCCGATCCATTAACAAACATGGCCGCCGCAGGCCATTCTTGTTTCTGATTTGTTGATTTCTAAAAAAAATCTCCTGTGAAACTGCTTTGCCAAATGAATCGAAACTTGGTAGGGAGCATTCTTGAAAGGTTCTCTATAAAGATTGCTCATTTCATTCCGATTCATTGACAAACATGGCTGCCACAGGCAATTCTTTTTTCTGACTTCTAAAAATCTTCTGTGAAACCGCTTGGCCAAATGAACCGAAACTTGGTAGAAAGCATCTATAGAAGGTCCTCTATAAAGATTGCTAATTTCATTCCGAAAAAAAAATCTTCTCTCTGTTAAAAGAAAGATAACTCTTGCCTAAACTGTTAAAAGAAAGATAACTTTTGCCATTTTCTCCTTTAGAAATTAACTAATGCTGATATAGTGTTACATGTTTATTCTATACATTACAAGTGTTGCCTGAGGGCAAGTGTGGACACAGAAATGTGCTGTCCAAAACGCAAGTGTGGATGTCAATATTTCATATTATTTAACTTAAAAAAAAAAAAAAAATCATGGACACAGGGGTCCTGGATTTTTTTTTTAATAATAAAAAAAAAAACTAATCCTTGATTATTATTTTTGTTTAAAGTCCGGTCCTGTCCCCCCAGGGATATAAAATTGTATCATTAATAATAAATTAATGAATAATAAATTCAGATTATCTATTTAAAATCTATTTACAAAACCACAGATATTTGTGTTCAATTTTTAACGCTGATTTAGGCTTTAGTCGCAACAAATTTTTATTTTTCTCTTTAAACTGTCGAAACATAACTATTATTTAACTGTAAAATTCACAAATAAAATTCACCACCCCCCCCCACCTTTTTTCCCTTTTTTCTTGTTTAAATCAATGATCAACAATATTCCAGAATCAAACTAATGAATAAATATAACATAGATTTCTTTTACATGCATTTTACATTGTCAAGATTCTATATTTATAAACTATTGACCTGAGTAACCTTGCTAAACCATGCAGAGTCAGTGTGTTTTAAATCGGTCATCCAATCAGGACGCTCATTATTGTCCAAGATAAAAGTACATCGCTAAAATTACCTGTGGGTGTTTCTCCACTTCAACTCGTAAATTTACATAGAAATCGGAGATATTTTGTCATAAAACTTCACACATGGTTTTGTCTATCATATTTCTTGAAGACAAACATAATTTTTTTTTGCATTTATCAATATTTTATGAGTATCAACAGTTTTTTCAACATCGTATATGTTCATGTGACTACACATGCTACTCACAGTGACCCGTGACCCACATTAGCACGTCTGAGCAGTCTTTTGTAAATATGGTATATAACAAGTAGGTATTAACATTTTAATATTCTTTTTAGCAAACCTTGCCAAAGGCAATGCGCTTTTGCCATCACTTGGTGTCAGTCGTCTGTCATCCGTTTACTTTTCACATTTTAATCTCTGAAAACCCTCTGCCAAATGAACTGAAACTTGGTAGGAAACATCTATGGAAGGTCCTCTTTAAAGAGCACACATTTTTTTATCCATTACCAAACATGGCCACCACAGGCAATTCTTGTTTTTGATTGTTCGATTTTTTAAAATCTTCTCCTCTGAAACCGCTTGGCCAAATGAACCGAAAATTTGTAGGAAGCATCTATGGAATGTCCTCTATGAAGATCGCTCATTTCGTCCCGATCGGTTAACAAACATGGCTACCACTGAAACTTGGTAGGAAGCATTTATGGAATATGTCCTCTATGAAGATTGCTAATTTTGTCCCGATTGGTTAGCAAACATGGCCACCACATGCAATTCTTGTTTCTGATTGGCCAATTTCTAAAAAAATCTTCTCCTTTGAAACTGCTTACCCATATGAACCGAAACTTGGTAGGAATCATCTACATGTATGGAAGGTTTTGTAGTAAGTTTCCTCAAAGCAAAATGATTGATGTTTAACGTCCAGCGAGCAATTTTTCAGCTATATTCAGGACGACAAAGCAGAATGAAAGGTGAGCGACACAGGCTCAGCCCACTGAGCCTCTAGTTCTACAATTGTTCAGCTATTGTAAAGGATTTCCGTGTCATGCATTCCACGTGTGTTGTTTTGTAAACATTTCTAAAGACTTCTCCGATAACAATATGATGGATTTCTCTGGAAACCCCTACCGTCACACCCTGTGATCATATTCTAATGAGCATGTAGGAGTATCCATGGTGATTATATCTACTAGAACAATAAGATGTGTTTCTCTGGAAACCACCACAGTCACACCCTGTGATCATATTTTGATGATCATGTAGGAGTATCCATGGTGATTATATCTACTAGAACAACAGATCTTGGATGTAAAACAAGTTAGAACTTTGTCAAATTGATGGGTAAAACGGTTTAACGCGGACGTCAAGAGGACACCCTAACGTATTTCTATGTAATATTTATGCCATGGTTTTCAGAGTTAAATGGTTGATTTGTAACATGAAGCCATGTAATATCACATCTGGATCGTTGATTATTGTACGGCTCTGAGAGTAATACAACTACAGCCCATATTTAAAGTGCTATATCTTGTATCTGGATGTGTTATTTCATAGTTCTTAGCTGTTGCTTACATTCTGGTATATAAACCATAAAAAGATCAAAGGAAAAGAATGCATGAATGTTACAATTCGGTTATATAGGATTTGCCTTTTCAGTTTCAATGTTTTGATTTAGAAATCAAACAGGTAAGAAGTCTTTAAGTCTGTTTGATTTGAAATTTGATAATGCACGGAAATGTTTTTGGAGGTAACTGAGCTATAAATAATAGATAATACTCAGGCTCACTGAGGGATGAACTTCATTGGAAGAAGAAAAAAAAATAACCGATACCCATATAGTTATAGCGATGGTCTCTGATCAGTAACTTCAAATGTTGGTACATTCTGATTCGTATATTACAGGACGATTTGTTATGCACAATATAATGGCGTGTATATTAATGCATTTGTTTGATGTCAATGATTTTTCAAAAGGAAAATATGGACTTACTGCGAGCAAACAAGCCTAATCATAGCTACATTGTATAGGCTTGTCTTTTATTTAGACCTTTATATTAAATTAGAAATTATTGAAATTCGGACGATTTCAAGAGGCAGAATTAAATGTTATTGTTAAACATTAGATTTAATCAATAAAATAACATTTAGGGTAACATTAGGATTTGAAAAGTATTTAGAAATTCTGGATAACAAAAAATATTCGATTTTTTTTTGCCTCGAACTAGTTAACCATATTGTTCCGACTCGGACTGAGTGTTGTCGACGACAATATATAGACAGAAACAGAATACCGTGTGTATTACGTCAAAAGCAAGACATTGGTATGGAATTTCATTGATTATATTATGGAATGCTCTTTTTAAATATTAAAGTAATCTATTGATAAAACAAATCTATATAGCCAGAATCCAAATACCATAAAACAAAACAAAAAATAAATAATGACTTCCAAAAATAGAACAGAACTCACTAAACTATGTAATATGATTAAAATATAAAGGAAATTGTATTTGCTCTTGGGTAGGGATAAACGTCTCGTCTGTAAATATTGTAAATTCGGTGTTTCAGTTTGTACCTCGTGAAATGTGCAATGGTTTATGAGAATAAAGATATATATTTTAAGTCTACTTAAAATGTATTTTTAAATTTGTGAAAAGCTTAAATACTCAGTTAAATCTACAAAAACAACATTAAAAATGAAAACAACAAACAAAACTGTTCACCCGAGTACAGACAAGTGATAGTAATATATGGCCAAATGTCATACAGGTACAGGTCCTCTTCTGTTTCCATGTATTTTCGCTGCCTATGCTTCAACCTATTTTCCCATCTCTCTCTCCAAATAAAGGGTAATGGTAGCCGCGGAATCGTAGTTGGTCTTTTTGTAAACTTGTGGAATTTCGACTCCAACTGAGGTCAGGCCTTTGGGGTACTGTAATCTCATTTGTAGAGTTCGTCAAATAAGTACATTTCGGTTAAATAAATATTTCCCTACACGCTTCCATAGTTAATTATCTTAAGAGTGTTTATATTTACGTCCTTAAATTATTACATTCAGGTCTAACATTAATCTGCATGGACAATTATATAGGATACGACAAAACTGTTCTCCCGTCTCAGGGCGGCCAATCTGCATAAATGACCTTTAATGCTCATTGAGCGTGTCGTTTCTAAACGTGGCACCAACTATTATATATACAATAAGGCTTTGTTTTACCCGGATTATAACCTCACAACCACCAATCGTGCAGCTATTCCCAATTCAAGGTCATTTATGCAGATTTCGAAAAAGAGTTGGCACATTGTAACCGTTACAAAAGTCTTTTTGTTTGCCCCTAGACAATATTCCATACTTTTACAGTTTCTTCTGTATGACATTCTTATCTATTGTTGAACCTTTGTACTGGTGACGGTTCCCAGGGCTCAACTCACAGTTCTTCAACATATCCCCAGGTGTCGGTTGATAGGGGTGCTCTCTCCATGGAGTGGTTTCTAGGTTATAGTACGGACATCCTGACCGTGGACCTTGGTGAGTATATTGTTTTGAGAGACCCACGCTCCTTGCACGTTAAAGGTTTCTATTGTAAAATTTAGAAAAAGAGTAGCCACTACTAAATGCTTTTTTTTTGTCACTACCAACCTCCATACTTTCCCAGCTGTAAAAGTCTTGTCTAGATTGTCACATCCCTCCATACTTTCCCATCTGTAAAAGTCTAGATTGTCACATCCCTCCATACTTTCCAGCTGTAAAAGTCTTGTCTAGATTGTCACATCCCTCCATACTTTCCCAGCTGTAAAAGTCTTGCCTAGATTGTCATATCCCTCCATACTTTCCCAGCTGTAAAAGTCTAGATTGTCACATCCCTCCATACTTTCCCAGCTGTAAAAGTCTAGATTGTCACATCCCTCCATACTTTCCCAGCTGTAAAAGTCTTGTCTAGATTGTCACATCCCTCCATACTTTCCCAGCTGTAAAAGTCTTGTCTAGATTGTCATATCCCTCCATACTTTCCTAGTTGTAAAAGTCTTGCCTAGATTGTCACATCCCTCCATACTTTCCCAGCTGTAAAAGTCTTGCCTAGATTGTCACATCCCTCCATACTTACCCAGCTGTAAAAGTCTTGTCTAGATTGTCACATCCCGCCATACTTTCCCAGCTGTAAAAGTCTAGATTGTCACATCCCTCCATACTTTCCCAGCTGTAAATGTCTTGCCTAGATTGTCACATCCCTCCATACTTTCCCAGCTGTAAAAGTCTAGATTGTCACATCCCTCCATACTTTCCGAGCTGTAAAAGTCTTGTCTAGATTGTCACATCCCTCCATACTTTCCCAGCTGTAAAAGTCTAGATTGTCACATCCCTCCATACTTTCCTAGCTGTAAGAACCTAGATTGTCACATCCCTCCATACTTTCCCAGCTGTAAAAGTCTTGTCTAAATTGTCACATCCCTCCATACTTCCCAGCTGTAAAAGTCTTGTCTAGATTGTCACATCCCTCCATACTTTCCCTGCTGTAAAAGTCTTGTCTAGATTGTCATATCCCTCCATACTTTCTCAGCTGTAAAAGTCTAGATTGTCACATCCCTCCATACTTTCCCAGCTGTAAAAGTCTAGATTGTCACATCCCTCCATACTTTCCCAGCTGTAAAAGTCTTGTCTAGATTGTCACATCCCTCCATACTTCCCAGCTGTAAAAGTCTTGTCTAGATTGTCACATCCCTCCATACTTTCCCAGCTGTAAAAGTCTTGCCTAGATTGTCACATCCCTCCCTAATTTCTGTCTAGTTTTTAGATATTGTTAAACTTGTTCTCGTCCTGAATATGTATGTAGGAAATAATTGACATTGGGCGTTAGCAACAAATTACCAATATATTGTTGAACCTGCTCTCGTCATGCAACTGCTTGAAATTTTGTCGTTGTATGTAAAACACTTAACAAAAAGGAATTAGGGCTTGTTGCTTGTTTTTTAAAGCAACACATAAACCTATATTTAGGTTTCTGATATAGAGAAGGAAAACAATCAAACATAAACCAGAGGCAAGTAATTGTTTATCTGGTTCCATATTTTGGTCAATTATCACTCTCCATAATAAGTGTATACTGCCTTCACCTCATTCCGTGTTATACCTCGTTCCGAGGTATTTTCTTTTTGTGATTTGCGTACCTCCGTTTACGCAGTCGCCGGTCCGAGGATACAGGTCACATTTCACTGACGACACGCTTTGTTTACATCACCTACTTTTTGGAAATGCTTGCATTTCAGGTAAGCTTTTGCCGTTTTATTATATATAATAATAAATCTCAACTTCTCCTTCACCCTTATATGCCATCTCATTTGATCAATCTTAAAAACCAACTTGGATATCGTTTATTGAACATGTGAAAACTGTTTTGTGTTCGTCTGATATCCAGCTTCCTAGTTACCAATGACAATAAAGTTGCAATTACGGTTGTGCGCAAGAAAATACAATGGAAAATCAGATTAATAATTATGAGAATTTTGTTGTTTTTCGATAATACGACTGGAATTAAAGTAATATACGGCATGAGTGAACAACTTAGAAAAAAAGATCAAGCGTTGTTTTTTGGAATTATACCATCATATGTTTCTTCCAACTCCTAAAATATGTGATATTTAAAATGAAAATTGCCAAAAAGTGCATAAAATTTAATCCCAAACAATTAAAAAAAAATCAATTGTTGTTTTTTACATTTAAATCTGTTTTCCATCTAAGTGTGTTATACAGAATTTTTAAAATAATAAAAAAATCTTTTATTTGGTTCAAATATATCTGATATAAATAACCCGCCAAAGCAGTCAAGCATATTAGCCCCACTGGCTCTCCATAACAGGGAATTCCCAGTACATCGGAACGAGGTTAAGGTCAAAAAAGGTCCCATCGGAGAACTGTCAACAATCGATAACTTGAACACAAGGTTAAAACTCCTGTTTTAAAAGGATATTATTATTTTTTATTAGTTCATAGCATAATATGTTTGTATGAATACAGATTCATTCAAACGATAGGTATCGTATATTTTACAAGGTGTGTTTCCGTAAGACCATCGGAATGAGGTAAACCCAGTATACTAACACATGTAACGCACATGAATAATTTCCGAAATGGAAAGGTTCAAGTTTAAAATAACGTTTCTTTAAAAAAAAAAAAAAAAAGGAACTCGACTGTATTATTTATATAATTTTGAAGTATCATTGTCCATTGTGGTTCCCCATAGCATGTAGACCCGAAAACATAATTCTGCCTTAAAAAGCGTACTATACACTTTATACATTTTAAAACAATTATTTAATTTAGACACAGCTCGATCTTTATATACCATTTTTATATAAATAGACATATTTTTGTCCGTTATGGTCCTCCATAAATAATACATTTATTGGTTCTGGTGATATCTTGTTAATTTTGGTTAATTCTGATATAATTGTTTAATTAAATTTCATATTGTGTCGGTTTCATTTTAACTCAGGAGTATTTTTGTTTACTTCTGTGTTGTTGTCTCCTATTCACTTTCATTTTGTTAGTGTGTAATATGTGTCCATCAATAAGAGTTTTTCCGGTATAGACATAAGGAACCAACATTGACCTCTTACCGACCTCTACAAAAGACTACAATTAGCTACACACCATGCACAAACAACATTGCTCAATCAAGTTTGAAATATCCTCAGGTTGAAATGCATCAAAAATTACAAATTAATACAGAACAGATAAAAAGTGGCATTAAACAGCAAAAATAAATCAATCAGAACAAATAAATCGCCAATGATGAGATTCTTGACAAGGTGGTTTGCCGCATGAAAAATGTGACTCACTATCACAACGCGTTAACTGCCCTGCAACTCTTTGAATACAAACGCATTTGTATTCAAATTGTTGCAGGACAGTTGTGGTCACGATCGTATGGTAGTTGGATTTACAACTATATATGCAATCAGTGCCTATCACCACTAACGTTGTGAGTTCGGACCCCTCTCATGGTAAGTTGTACTCAATACAACATTACGTGATAAAATTTGTGAGTGGCTTGCGGCAGGTCGGCGGTTTTCTTCGTGTACTTTTCTTCACCAATAAAACTGACCACTACAATATAATGGAAATATTGTTGAAAGTGGCGTTTTAACACAATAACCCCAAAACTAATCAAATAGTTGCATCCGAGATACGCAAAAATTATTAATTCATTTATTTCAGTTTTATGTTATGTTTCAAGTTGGTTTTTTTTTTCCAATCGGAATACTTTAAGATTTTCATACGCAAAAGCATATTTCCGAGAACAAATGGCGACCGACGCAACACCCGTTCCAAGAATACGCAGCATTTGTATGATGCGAACAATATCACCACGACCACATGGCATCACGTACAATTATATAACGGATGTTCAAATCATCAGAACAATCCGAATACAAAACTACATTATAAAATGGATATGCATTATGATAAACAATTAAGAAAAAGTCACAACTTTTAATACAATATAGATGTTTAAATGTCTCAATAGGAAAAGCTATAGCTAGACCACTCAATTTATAACTAAATACATTTTTGTCAACACAGATTTTCTCTGCTTGATAGACCAGATCTAGAATAATAACAAAAACTACATATTTGAAATAAAACTGGTCATTTATTCCAATAAACGACGAACAAACTCATCATTAACATGTATTACATAACACAAAGATATCGTGATCAGCAATAGTAGTATATAACACTATCTCAAGTAAATAAACTGGCTTCCTTTCTAAAAAAAAAAGTCATTAGAACTGAGGACAGAGGACTCCTAACATATTTACTTGAAAATGCCTATTTTATGTTCTCTTTGTTACATGTTTATTTGTATAATTTGTATAATTGTCACAAACTGTATTGTTTGATGACAATAACATTTTGAATTTGAATTTGATAATGTAATATCCAAAATAATTAAATGTCGAAAGGGTTATTTCCCTCGGTCCGTATATTGTGTGTATATGGAGAAAACAATGCTAAGTTGAAAAACTTGTGTCTGATCCTTTTGTCATTATTCAGATAAAATATGTTTAAAGTAACTAAAAGAGAGATAAAAAAAATAACACGCATTACAAAAGGGGAATAATAATATAATTTTAGAAGTTCTTAAAAACATGTCAAACTGTCAGCGTAGGAAGTTTACATAAAATCATAATAAGCAATTCTATAAAGATAAGTTTTAACATTTTTCTTAAAAATTTCAAGGGACTGTTCATTTCGAATTTCACTAGGCAGGTTATTCCAAAGTGTGGAAGTTGTCTTGTCAAATCGTTTATCACCATAAAATATTGTCCTTACAAGTGGTTGTTAAATCATCATGGCGTTCTTTTATCGTAGCGACCTTTATGGTTGATAAAAACTGACAAGTTCCCTAAAATATATCGGAGCTTGGCCATGAAGAGCTTTGAAAGTTTATAATAATAATTTGCATTGGAGACGATACTGCACCGGAAGCCAGTGAAGAGACATGATAACTGATGTAATGTGATCATATTTCTCGCCACGGGTTATCAATCTAGCTCTAAGCTGCTGTATTTTGAACAGGCTGTAGCTTCGAGATTATGTTGGGTATTTACTCTATACAACAAAGCGTTGCCATAGGCCAAACGTGATGTTATAGGCGAGAAAACTAATGTTTTGCACGCATCTTATGTGGTGTACGATCGATTACGTCCGATATTGCGAATTTGAAAGTAGCATGACTTTGTAATTGCACTTACTTGCATGCATAATGTTCTGTCGAAAAAAATGCCAAGGTTTTTAACAAATGAAGCATTGATTACTATCGAAAAAAATGCCGAGGTTTTAAACAAATGAAGCATTGATTACTATCGTTCCGTTGAAAGAGAGACAACATTCTGAAAATGCCTTCTCATGGTGTTTCGTGCAAATACAATAAGTTCTGTTTTGTCTTGGTTTAATCTGAACATACATGAACTCATCCATACACGTCTGATAAACAAGTCTCCAGGAACTCATCCACACACTAACGTCTGACAAACAAGTCTCCAGGAACTCATCCACACACTAACGTCTGACAAACAAGTCTCCAGGAACTCATCCACACACTAACGTCTGATAAACAAGTCTCCAGGAACTCATCCTCACACTAACGTCTGACAAACAAGTCTCCAGGAACTCATCCACACACTAACGTCTGACAAACAAGTCTCCAGGTACTCATCCACACACTAACGTCTGACAAACAAGTCTCCAGGAACTCATCCACACAATAACGTCTGATAAACAAGTCTCCAGGAACTCATCCACACACTAACGTCTGACAAACAAGTCTCCAGGAACTCATCCACACACTAACGTCTGATAAACAAGTCTCCAGGAACTCATCCACACACTAACGTCTGATAAAAAGTCTCCAGGCGTCTGGATATATTTTTTCAGTTATCAAGTGGATTGATTACAAGGTACACTTGTGTGTCATAGGCATAACTCTAATGACTAAAATTATGGCGTCTGCAAATCTCACTGATTGGTTTTGCCAAAATACAGTACAATCTGAGCCCTAACTGCCTAAGACAGAACTTTGCGACACACTGCATTGAAGATGCATAGCATTTGACACTACTGACAGCGACATGTTGAGTTCGGTCATTCAAATAGGACTTCATCCACATCAAAGCTATGCAATGCCGTCTTAGCAGCACTTTTGACCCCAGGCAAAACAGTACACTGGGACCCTACCTACACAACCATTCACAGGAATAAAAATGTAAATGGTCGAGAAAATTAATCGTATATTTATTGTATACGTCCAATATACTCACTGTTTAAACATTAAATAACATGCCATACACAACATACCTAGATTAGCATGGGATCCCTATGCTTGTCGGTGCGCGGGGGCCCATTACCAATACGGCGAGGGTTCGCGCCCGGCTTTGTAAATTATGAAAAAAGGGTGCACTCGACTAGCAGCCGCATGTGATAAAGTTTACCAGTTGCTTGCCCATGGTCGGTGGTTCTCTCCGGGTACTCCGGCTTCCTCCACCACTAAAACTGGTCGCCATAATATAGCTGAAATATTGTTGAAAGTGTCGTTAAAACACCAAAAATCAAACCAAATCAGTATATATTGCATATATACATATTCTTATTGCTATTGTATTACAATGGGCCTTTACCAATAATAGTACCCTACCGGCGAAGCCGAAGGTAACTATAGTTTTAGGTTCCGTCCGTCCGTCCGTCTGTCACATTACAATTTTAAGTTTTCCGGACTTTTTTTTTACGTCCTTTGATATATTGACTTGATATTTGGTATGTGGCTATATCTAGATGAGTTACAGTTTAAGTTCGAATTTCGTTCCGGTCATATGATTTTTGGGTGAGTTACATTTTTTTTGTATGGCCCTTGAACTTGTATTTTTGGTTCAAATTTTAAGTTTTCCGGACTTTTGTTTGACGTCCTTTGAGATATTTACTTGATATTTGGTATGTGGCTATATCTAGATGAGTTACAGTTTAAGATAGAATTTCGTTCCGGTCGAATGATTTTTGGCTGAGTTATGGCCCTTGAACTTGTAATTTAAAATCTAGTCACTGCATGGTGATGCTTCTAATATTTTAGGTCCTCTGATTTTTGCGGCCGGTAGGGGACAATGTATTGCTATGTGCAATACTCTCAGAATTCTTGTTGTAATTGCGTTTGTGCCAATAAAATATTGTCTATTGTCTATCATATCCCAAATCAAGCTATATGCATGGTTTCTGAAAACGATCAGCTCTCACAAATATGAAGAAAGACGCATTGAAGTATATGATAAATAAGTTATGATATGGCATTTTTCATATCACATGCCATATCAACCCTCGACCCATATTAGCCTTTGGCCCTTGGGCTAATATGGGCATCTCGGGTCGATATGACCTGTGATATGAAAATTGCCATATAATAACCTCTTAATCTTCCCTTAATGATATATCGCAGTGTATGAGATCTGAAGCAACCCCACGAAGGGTCACATGCGAGTGACCCTATTTAATGGCATTTTAGTCCGCTTTATTTGATAGGTCTATTTCCTTGCAAAGAACGTTATATTGTTGGGTCTTGCAATGCGCTCCACGGTACTTCTTGCCAAATTTTTAACATTTATTCTATCAGCGGTCAAAGCCGATTTTACTGCGAAACCAGCTAATTGCGAAGTGGTGTGAAACAGGTGTGGATTCTGTAAAATTTATCATGATGTGTTAAGAGTCAATACAATCAAGATCAATCCCCCCATCTGCAACCAAAAGCATTTAAACATTTGACTTGATTTCTCAATCATTTACATAAGTACCCCCTTTTTATACCTGTACCAGACGGAGATACGGGGGGGGGGGGCGGTGGTTTTCATGCTAGAGGTTTCGACATTACGTTAGTTCCTCAAATTTCCCATTGTGCTTTGGATCTGCTCTGACGGTGTTGTATTTTTCGGTCTTCGATTTATTACTATATTACTAATTTAACATCTACAGACAACATGATTTTTAACGGTGTTCTTCTTGCCCAATCATCGTGAAGATTTTTCTTCTAATCATTAATGGCGCACTATAGCGAATTTATGCTGGTTACAAGTCTACAGATAAGCGGTACTCTGCAAACCGATAAACGCTATACATATATAGATTTTAACAAATTTTACACCAAAACTTTGATTGTTTATTTGCTCACTATGTTTATATGAGTGGTTTTTATTTGTACATAATATAAACAGGATTGTTAATTTTTATGATTTATTTTTAGTTGAAATATATAGGAAAATCAACTTGTTATGCCTAAATTATGTACAAATGAAAACCGCTCATATAAACATAATGAGCAAATAATCAATCAAAATATAAACAATTCTGAATGTTTTGGTGTTAAATTTGTTAAAATCTATCCAGTAATGACTTCACAATATTTTTTTTAGAAAAAATATGGTTTTGGTTGATTATATAGGGATTTTTTTACATGTTGCAATACTTTTGGCAGAATACTGTATTTCTACAATAATCAAATAATTTTGCTCCGTGTTTACCGGACCATTGCTCCGTATGTCAAGTATCATTTCGAAAATTTGCGTCGTGTATTACGGATCTTATTTTTGTCTACCCATCCTTTAAAAATCGCCAAGTTTACAGATATGAGAAAGAGTAATGTACTGGCCTTAATATGAATGATGTGAGATACATTGATGTTGAAATTGATTGGAAAAAAAGAAATAGGGAAAATGACTATCATTTTTATCAAATCAACTCTTGAAAACTAAAACTCGTTACTTTTCAGTAAATTTTCATTTTCAAGGATGGATATTTTCATTTATTGTCAATCAATTTGAAGTTAGCTTGCACCCACGTGAGGCTTATACATCGTACATTTCTACAGCTAACTTGATAATACAGGATTCACTCTCCAAATATTCATAAAATCAGACTTAACATACCTACCTCAACAGTTGTTTACTGCCGATTGCTCCGTGAATGATGGACCCCTCCGTGGACGACAGATCGGGATACCCGGTGTGCTCATCATCTTCTCCTTTATTGAAATTGATTAAGCACACTTTCATCTTCCTCCAGTCGTGAAGGTGGGGCATTGGGAAGGGCCTCACTTGGTGGAATAGCCTAGGGCCTCTCTTTATCTAAATCCGGCCCTAAGTAGGAGTATGAACAATTGTACTCGAATGTCTTATGGGCTTATTCTCTGGTGTGAAGCATTGTTTCTCGGGTTGATTTTCAAAAAGTTGACAGAAAGGTTAAAACATCGGGAAGTTAGGTACACATTTTATTGCAAATAAATTATTTCACCTGCTAAAAGTACAAACAGTAGCTATGGTCAAAAAGTTTGCAAGTGGATAACAAGTATTTTCGTAAAGGTGCTCGATTTGTCATGATGTATAAAATAGCAAATGAAAATTTAGCTATTACTAAACAAGACAGAAAATCCGCCATTGAGCATAGTCTTCAATTTGTTATTAAAAACGGTCTGTATTAGATAGATGTAGAAGTAGAAAGTAGAAAGAAACTTGAACTAGACACAGTTTCGAAAAACAACTTTAAAAATATCAGCAATTCAAAAATGTACAAAACTCTGCAAATGTTAACTATATAATAATACCATAATGTTTTAGAACAGAGTAACATGTCTGTTGTTTCATTAAGCTAATAATATAACACGTACGGTTTTTCAGTACAAACAAGTTCAACAAAGATCAACTCATGAAAAACCCAACTTGCTCCTTCCAAGCTATCACGCCACGGATCAGAGGTCGTCAGAATATCTGTACTCTATGGGATGTCATAACCTCTTTTTCAGAGATTTCAGTGAAAAACACCACAACTCACTCGTGCAATTCAATAATTAATGATTTTCTGTAATAGTTGATAAGCAGTATATCAGACAAAATAACAAACAATTGATCTATATATATATGTATGCAAACAATGGATTGCACCCGCACCTATTGACGCGTGGTGGCGCTCGTGTACTATCAGTTATTCGTTCGGAACGTTTGCGGAAATGCTCGGACGTCTTCCTAACTTATCAGGTTTCAAGATGGCTAATCGTCGTACTTTCCTGTAGCCCTTTTCACAAAAATTCGTAACTTTAATCCTGAACTTTTCACTTAAGATTATCTTACGACAATCCATAAGTCATTTACACAAAGATTATCTTACGACTAAAATTACACTTACGATAAAATTTTGCCTTAGGTGTACTCGATACAACATTATGTGATAAAGTTTGTCAGTGATTTGCGACATGTCAATGGTTTTTTCCGAGTACTCCAGTTTTCTCCTCCAATAAAACTGACCGATATATTGTTGAAAGGGGCGTTAAACACCATAAACCATTATTTGTTATTTATATGATCCACCAGGTCATCGCAACTTGTAATCGCGGGAATATAACGATAAGCTCCGTTGCGATCCGGGAGAGTTCCGACTGTATAACTGATAGTACACGAACGCCATCTATCGTAGAAAATATCGTAGGTGAAAACCATTAGCATTGAGACTTGAAGTGTACTGTACGATATTAAGTGATTAACGATGTTTTTTTAAAACGAGAGGACTTTTCTCAGTCATCTCTCATCGAAGGGCGAAGTCCTGAGATGAGAGATGACTGAGAAACGTCCTCGAGTTTTAAAAAACATCTTTAATTATTTTATCGCTATTTTGTATTCATAATTAAATAATTTTTGTTGAGATACTGACATTTTGTTAAACACAATTACTATTTTATATCGTTAATCACTTATTATCAAGGATTGGGTAATGTGACGTCAATAAGTTATAACGTCATATTTAAGTATTAGAAAACAGCGGTAATACTACGTGCGTCCTTGACAACGCTTAGTTACTGGCGATAATTTTCCATCTCACTCTACTAGCGTGATATGGGAAATTCTCAGATAGCAAGATCAAAGGAAAATACCGCAAAATAGCGATAATGAGACTTGAAGTGTACTGTACGATATTTAGACTTGAAGTGTACTGTACGATATTAAGACTTGAAGTGTACTGTACGATATTAAGACTTGAAGTGTACTGTACGATATTGAGACTTGAAGTGTACTGTACGATATTTAGACTTGAAGTGTACTGTACGATATTAAGACTTGAAGTGTACTGTACGATATTAAGACTTGAAGTGTACTGTACGATATTAAGACTTGAAGTGTACTGTACGACTTGCGAACATTGAACACTTTTCATCATGAAATAGTTTAACACGTAAACTATACTGCACGAAGGAGTCGTGAAATACATGTATGTTGTCACGGCGACAGCCGAACAGACCTTAAGGGAATACGATACAGTAGCAAGGGCAGATAATTACTTTGCCGAATACCGCATGTTGTTTTCGCGACGTCGCGGTAACGAGCGCGACACTTTCGAGATTGCGCTTGACGGAACGTCTCTTTTTCGCGGCAGTTGCATCGACGTCATAAAAAGTCGATTGCGTAAAAATTTGAAAGCACCTGCTTCAAGCCGAATAATTCCGTTTTCAAAAGAAGGAGAAATACGCCGTCGGAAAAAATGAGAGAGCCACCGATCATGGGCAAGCAACCGATAAACTTTATCATTTGCGGCTGCGAGTCGAGTGCACCCTTTTTTGTAATTTACAAAACCGGGCGCGAACCCACGCCGTATTGGTGATAGGCTTGTATGAGTTAGATCCAGCGACCTAACTCATTGAGTCACCCGGACCCCCAATACTAGAAGACGACAAGACTCTGAGGACAAATACTTCCGATCACTTCCTGCAATTTCCATCTTTTCGTCACAAAAATATGCATCGCCTCGTCTAACGAAAGGATGATGAATGCTATCGTCTTTTCATCCCACAGATTTGCGTTTTTTTTTGTTTTTGTTTTTTGTTACTGTAGGACAATGAAAACAAATTAGATATTTACTGCTTGTTCTCCTTTCGCCTGGAAAATAATAAACCTCAAATTTCTTTTTCGCTATAAGGTCGTAAAGGTATCTTTAAAAGGCGTATAAATACGTTTCATAGAATTCATTTATTGGTGAGAATATTATATAATTTGTTGTCATGCAGACTAAAGTTTACGCCCGTTTATCCCACTAGAGCCCAAAATAACGAACAGATGCAAAGGAGAAAATAGAGAGACGTCGATATTGGTGAGCCTGATATTGAGGTTCCTTGTGTGTAAGTCGATAGGAAAAATAAAGCCGTTCTCTTTCATTTATATTTCGTGACAAAAAACGGCGTAAATTGCCGGTCTGCTGTCTCGAAAAATTGGAAATGTGAGATGCACAAACTAGCCATCTTGGCCAAGTTGTTCAAATTTTTTTTCTGGCGGACAACTTCAAGACAAACGCGCCAGATTATGTTAGTTTATACAACGGATAACTTCTTCAAATGACTGGGTCCATATATAACGCATCCTCCGGTTGCGTTGCCCTTTCATCCAATCCAAGGAAAACGAAGGGAAAGACTCCACGACGTTTTACCTATTAAAATACATTGTAGGGCAATTTGGCGCCGAAATTGACGATGTCTAGGTTTGTCATGAAAAATGCACGGTTTTTGTTCTGTAGCTAAAAACAAGCACATGTACACCCTTACTTTTTGTTAAAATTCTAAATAAAATCATTGCAAGAATATCATGAGAAAATATTAAGAAAATATCAATTGGCATATTTTTTTCTACATGCAAATTTATTCATGAAGAAACCACTAAATAATCCATATTCCACAAATAAGTAGAATTTTTGGACTACTTAATCTATTATTGGCAATGTACATGTTCATCATCTTTGAACGAAATTATCATAGGAAGCTATTGCAAAAAACCGGATGCAATTATCTTTTACCGTTTTGAAATTGTGATATTTTCTTTACCGCTATAAAAATCCGTATTTTAAAAATTTGTCGACAAATGGTCGATATTCGATCGTATATATCTCGAAAACTAAGTCACGAAGGTATATTGTTCTTTGCATATTTGGAAAGAGCATGTCGAAATTGACCAAATCACGAATTTTCATGAAAAAATCATTTGGCAATCCCTACTGTATCGTATTCCCTTAAATGTTTTTATACTGCACGGAGTAGTCGTGAAATACATGTATGTTGTCACGGCGACAGCCGAACAAACATTAAATGTTTTTATACTGCACCAAGTATCCGTGAAATACATGTATGTTGTCACGGCGACAGCCGAACAGATCTAGACCTTAAATGATTTTATACTGCACGAAGTAGTCGTGAAATACATGTATGTTGTCACGGCGACAGCCGAACAGACCTTAAATGATTTTATACTGCACGAAGTAGTCGTGAAATTCATGGAATGTTGTCACGGCGACAGTCGAACATACCTTAAGAGTTTATTAACCAATGAAATTATACTCTATAATTTGTCAACATTACACACGTGAACATAGTAAATGATTAAAAACAAAGACACGTGTTCTAGTAATCTTTATAAATACATATCTATTTGTATGTTACAGTACAAATTGGAATCCAGTAAGATCCGGAATCCTACTAGTACAAATCAGAATTCCAATTTGTACTAGTAGGATTCTGGATCTTACTGGATTCTAATTTGTACTGTAACATGTATGTAAACAGTTAGTGCGTGTTTAAGGTTTAAATGACACGGGTAAAAAGATGGGGAAATGGTATAAGGTCTGGAAATATTGCCTTGTAGTAGGAATCCACGACTATTTGTTAAGAGTTACAATGGTTCTAACATGTGCTTAGCACGGAATTATCCAAACGGGACAGCAATTGATGTCACATATAACCATTGGATGCCCTGTTTTTAAGACGTAATACACAAGCGGGAGAACATAGGTTTTCTATACATTACGGTTCTTTTATAAGTAGTTTTTACTCCTACAATGTAGCATGGTTGATTGAATGGTCTGTACACAATGTAATATGGAAGACGTACCTGTGGTCACGTGATGCATACATTTTTATTCAATTTGATATTTTTACATGCACCTAGAAACTGACAATGATAGACGGTTACGAACGACACTTTACGACAAAAAAGATGGTTTAATTTTGCACATTGTGAACTTTCCATTTATACATGACAAGATTCCTGCAGCATTTGAATATGAAGCTGATACGATATTCATCAGTTTGTGATTGCTGATAACAAGAAGGCTATCGAACCAAGGGTTCCTGGTACTTAGGTTGAAGTCTTCACGTACGGTCCCTATCATGACTTGCTTAATCGTGCGAAATATCTGTGTCGCAGATGGTATATTTAGCAGTAACACGACGGGTGTCGCATATGGATAATCCGCCGGAGCACATGAGTTCACCACCGGATTTTGGTGGGTTTAGTGTTGCTAGATCTTTATTTGTCTGTGTAGCGTTAAGTAGATAATTATTGTCCTTTTGTCCTGTTTCTTTTGGCATTGTCTGTCCTTCCATTTACAGATTCTGATTACACCTTTTGTATCTTCAAACTTTTCGTTTTCGTCCATCTACTGTTTTCATAATTCCATCCTTCTTTCCTCTTTCATAACTCATCATGACGGTTATTTGTGGGACTCACGTTGCTCAATGTTTAGTTTGATGTGTATTGTTATGTCATCTATTGTTATGTCATCTATTGTTTGCCTTTTTGTTTGTTTCTTTTCTCTTGAACATTGTATTGTCTGTTCTCATTACCCCTTTGGTTTCGTCATGCTTGTCTTTTACCAGACCAGTAATCAAACTAGCAGTAATCAAATCACACCGTCCTAGATAATAGCTGTTTTTCTTTATTGAATAAACTGATAGGTAAGGTTTACGTTGACCGGTATTTCTATCTGACTAATTCTTTCTTGGTTTGTTCACTATTTTAAGCACTATGATATCTGACTGATTATTCGAAAAAAAAATACCGATAAACGCTCTATCTAAAACTTGAAATTCCACAATCCGTTTGCATCTTCAGAAAAAAATTCTTAAAAATCCAGTTTTTAAATCAACATTTTTATTTCGAGATGTATATTAATATATGATATATACGAACTCTGACAATTAATTAAAAAAATGTTCGTCCTTTATTAAAAAAGTTACTCATTAGGTCTCTATGTTAATTATATTTTTTGAAGTGTAAAAATCTGGATGGAGTAATGGTCAACAATTCTACCAATATCAACAAAATGAACAATCACCTCTCACCTGAAATAATTGAACAGAAAGAAGACAACGACACATGACGTTTAAAATCCAGGGGCGCATTTCTTCTAGGTGAATCTGGAACATGTTTCACTTCATTATTCCAGAAAACAAAAATCATTATTTGGTGCTTTAAAAAACGGCATGTTTCAAAATTATGTTTCAGGAAATCAGAAACATGTTTCCACCAAATGAATAACACAATGTTTCATGAAACATTAAAAGATGGCCTCCAAAACGCATGTTAAACCTGCAGCAGCATACCCATTCTTAGAATATTATTACAGAACATGTACTCTGCAAGATTAGTTTGCCATGCTGATAGCTTATCAATCTTTCAGACTAAACTGTGAGATATGATTCTGCATGACACCATTGCTATTCAAAAATGTGAAGATGCAAATAGATGTAGCAGTTATGTAGAATTGGTAGTCCCTAACTACAACTTCAATGAGTTTCGCCAACATTTTAGACTTACCCGTGCAACATTTGAGACCATTTCTATAAAAAACCAAATAATTTTCAGACCGGTTCTGGTTCATGTTTCGATTTGAAACATGGGTCACCAATGTTTCGCATGTTTCGAAAACCAGGAGCGCATTTCTTTTAGGGGAATCTGGAACATGTTTCACTTCATTATTCCAGAAAACAAAATCATGATTTGGTGCTTTAAAAAACGATATGTTTCAAAATTATGTTTCAGGAAATCAGAAACATGTTTCCACCAAATGAATAACACAATGTTTCATGAAACATTAAAAGATGGCCTCCAAAAAGCATGTTAAACCTGCAGCAGCATATACATTCTTAGAATATTATTACAGAACATGTACTCTGCAAGATTAGTTTTCCATGCTGATAGCTCATCAACCTTTCAGACTAAACTGTGCGATATGATTCTGCATATCATGACACCATTGATATTCAAAAACGTGAAGATGCAAATAGAAGTAGCAGTTATGTAGGATTGGTAGTCCCTAACTACAACTTCAATGAGTTTCGCCAACATTTTAGACTTAACCGTGCAACATTTCTATCAAAAACAAACTATTTTCCCCGCCATTTTTCGAGCCGAAACTATTTTTTTTTAGAATATTATATGGAGTGATGTCCCTTTGCTTCATTTCATTTACAGATTTAGTTTCATTTACGATGAAGGAAAGATTTAAAAAATAAACAAAATGATATCTTAATCTAGTATTTCATTGAGATACAATAAAAAGCAGGTAAATTTGGCAAACATTGACAGTTTTGATACTTTTCATGGCAGAATTATGCGCTAATTTTTTATGGGAACACTTACATTTACGGAGGAACTTTTAATTTTTAATTTTAACAATCCCCAGTCTAGTCAGAAAAGACAAAGTGATGGTTCCGGACAACAAATAGCAAAAACAAAATATAAAAGAATCCTACCTTTAGTGATTCCGATTCTGAGTGAACTTTAGTCCATTTTCCTTCCGTTATAATCCGTTTGAATTACACATTTAACGATTTAACCGTTTGGACCCACGTTTAACGATTTACATTTCCTAGCTGTTGTTAAATTGTTAAATTACTTGTTTTCTAATTATATAAAATAAAAATCCATCGAATTTGAAATAGTTTTGGTTTTGTTAACGACCAAATATTGGTATGCATCCAACTTCTTTCACAAAACATTCTTCCCACAAGGTTACAAATGAAATGTACATAATCAAAACGAAACATACATCAAGAGTCAATAAATAAAATGGTGTTTTTCAAGGTCGAGTGCATACTATGATCACAAAGTTTACGAGTAAACAACATAAAAATTACATTCCTAATCGAAATATGTGCACATGAATTTATTTATTTACAAAATTGAAAGCATTAGACAAACGTTTCAGTCAACGAGTAGCCAAGGACACAGTTGTATATTAATGCGCAATAAAGAAATAAACACATGCAATGCAGATGAAAGAAAATATCAAATTTATTGCCTCAATACCGTCTACATGTATATAATAAACAGTATAACTAACTGTGATGTCCGATTACCAAAAATATGCCACTCATGACCGCACAACACTGATAATGCACTCATGCGCTTCGCGCATTCGTGAATTATCAGTTGTGCGATCATTCGTGACATATTTTTGGTAATCGGGCATCACAGTTAGTTATAATATAATTATTCTTGTACTAAATGTTACAAAAATAATTTTAATTGATGATTTTAATCAAATGAAAAAAAAAAAAAATTCGTACCATACTGTAGAAATGTTGCAGCTGACACTTCTAACAGGTTTATTATCAATTACCGGTAATCATAAATATCTAAAGACATTTATTGGTTTTCGTGGAAGACGAGAATAAATCAGTTTGTAGGAATATTGAATGTAAAACAGTAATATTACATGGAATGAAGTGCACATGTACTGATTTAAAAAAAATGTAATACTATTAGTTCGACATATTAGCTCTTCAAATAGATTCGTTTATACCTTTAGCAATTTGCCCCGAAGAGTTAACTATGGTTGTTAAATCATAGCCTATACGGATAAGATTTTAAATGATATTACAATTCTAGATTGACAGATGTTAACTTTTTTGTTTTGTTTATAATGTCGCCATAGAAACATCGATGGGAAATACCTTTTGATCAGATCTCTACACGCAGAATTGTATTCATATACAGATCTTTATTCTGTAATAAGATACAGTAAAAAAGTAAAGATACAGTGTGTTCCATCTGCATTAGTTAGGCGTTTGTCCTTTCTCCATCATAGTACACCAGTTTCCGTCTACCAACCATCTGAAAGCTTCATAGTAAATTAGATGTATATAAGAACGAAAAGAACTGAAAACGCCTGATAATAATGAAGTCTATTCAATGTACGTGAAACAGGAACAATGATCAAATATATAACACCTACTAGTAGTAGTAATAATGCAGTCAAATCTTCCCATGAGGTCACTTCTATTAAACAGGCACCTGTATAGAAATATCTCCCTTTTCCTGTCCTATCATAGAACAATGCATATGAATTGAACCTCTTTTAAGAGGTCACCTGTCTTATAAGGCCACCTTTTCTTTGTCCAAATACAGGTTTGACTGTATCCATACACAAGTCGGACAAACAATGCCCAGTAAGATCGTGGCTTAGAATGTATAAGCTTACCTAATAGTCTTTGTTTACGAACTGGTCTGTTTATTAACAAGAAAGTCAATATATACTACATTTTGTATAAGAAAGAGAAATGCTAGTGGAAAAGAACGAAATTGTATAATGGCTGGATGTGTGAATAAAACACTTACATGAAAGTGACAAACATTCGATTACATTGTAAGTTTATGTAAAATGAACGTGTCGGATGCCACAGTGTCAACTGAGACTGCGGGCCGCCGTGGCCGTGATCGTATGGTAGTTGGATTTACAACTACCTATGCAATCAGTGCCTATCACCACTAACGTTGAGGGTTCGAATTTCGCTCAGGCGAGGTGTACTTAATACAACATTATGTGATGACGTTTGTCAGAAACTTACAACAGGTCGGTGGTTTTCTCCGGGTACTCCGGTTTCCTCCACCAATAAAACTGACAGCCACGATATAACTGAAATATTGTTGAAAGTGGCGTTAGGCACAACCCCCCCCCCCCAAATCAACTGAGACTTCACTGTGGACATATACACTTTCCATTATGCACTATTAACTGAGATTTGACTGTGGACATATACACTTTCCACTATACACTATCAAGTGAGACTTGACTGTAGACATATACACTATCAACTGAGACTTGACTGTGAACATATACACTTTCCACTATACACTATCAAGTGAGACTTGACTGTAGACATATACACTATCAACTGAGACTCGACTGTGAACATATACACTATCAACTGAGACTCGACTGTGAACATATACACTATCAACTGAGACTTGACTGTGGACATATACACTATTAACTGAGACTTGACTGTTGACATATACACTTTCTACTATCAAGTGAGACTTGACTGTGGACATAAACACTTTCCACTATACACTATCAAGTGATACTTGACTTTGGAAATATATCCTTTCCATTGTGCACTATTAACTGAGACTTGACTGTGGACATATACAATATCAACTAAGACTTGACTGTGGACATATACACTATCAACTGAGACTTGACTGTAGACATATACACTTTCCACTATGTACTATTAACTGAGACTTGACTGTGGACATATACACTTTCCACTATCAGGTGAGACTTGACTGTGGACATAAAACACTTTCCACTATACAATATCAAACGAGACTTGACTGTAGACATATACACTATCAACTGAGACTCGACTGTGAACATATACACTATCAACTGAGACTTGACTCTGGACATATACACTTTCCACTATGCACTATCAAGTGAGACCTGACTGTGGCCATATACACTTTCCACTATCAAGTGAGACTTGACTGTGGACATATACACTTTCCACTATACACTATCAAGTGATACTTGACTTTGGAAATATATCCTTTCCACTGCGCACTATTAACTGAGACTTGACTGTGGACATATACACTATCAACTGAGACTTGACTATGGACACATACACTTTCTACTATGCACTATCAACTGAGACTTGACTGTGAACATATACACTTTCCTCTATCAAGTGAGACTTGACTGTGGACATAAAACACTTTCCACTGTACACTATTAACCGAGACTTCACTGTGGACATATACACTATCAACTATGCACTATTAACTGACACTTGACTGGACATATGTATACACTATCAACTATGCACTATTAACTGAGACCTGAATGTGGACATATACACTTTCCACTATACACTATCATGTGAGACTTGACTGTGGACATATACACTATCAACTGAGACTTGACTGTGGACATATACACTTTCCACTATACACTATCAAGTGATACTTGACTTTGGAAATATATCCTTTCCACTGTGCACTATTAACTGAGACTTGGCTGTGGACATATACACTATCAACTGAGACTTGACTGTGAACATATACACTATCAACTGAGACCTGACTGTGGACATATGTATACACTATCCACTATAACTATTAACTGAGACTTGACTGGACGTATGTATACACCATCAACTATACACTATCAAGTGAGAATTGACTGTGGACATATACACTTTCCACTATCAAATGAGACTTGACTGTGGACATATACACTTTCCACTATCAAATGAGACTTGACTGTGGACATATGTATACACTATCCACTATACACTATCAAGTGAGACTTGACTGTGGACATATACACTATCAAGTGAGACTTGACTGTGGACATATACACTTTCCACTATCAAATGAGACTTGAGTGTGGACATATACACTTTCCACTATCAAATGAGACTTGACTGTGGACATGTACACTTTCCACTATGCACTATTAACTGAGACTTGACTGTCGACATATGCATACACTATCCACTATACACTATCAAGTGAGACTTGACTGATGACATATACACTTTCCACTACACCCTATTGACCAATATTCATAATTTCACATTAATGTAGAAAAATAGTCGTTTTATCTGGACTTAATTTTAATTTTAACAGAGAATATGTAATGAGGTATGGTATATTTCATCTTCCCCTTTTCCTCTTATTAATCATGAGATTAGGCTTAAGGCAATACAGGTATTGGATTGGTTGGTTTTGGGTTTAATTTTTCAGTTATATCGTGGCGGTCAGTCTTATTGGTGGAGGAAACCAGAGGACCCGGAGAAAACCACCGACCGACCTGCCGCACGTCACTGAAAACTTTGGAAATTTTAAAGTCTTCACAATAATATACTACATGTACCTATGATATTAACGACTAATATTTTAAACACTGAAATCAATTTTATATTGCAATATCAATTATATTAATTCTTGATTAAACATTTTCATAACCCTACGGTTATATTTGTGTAACTTTTATTCTGTTCGTCTTAATATTTGATTGGCTTTCTAGTATATTAAATACCATTCATATTTCCCAAACTTTGTTAAAAAAATACACATTGTAATTGTGTCCATGAAATGAGTTATCTCATAAAGTTGTATCGAGTACACCTCACAACTTTAGAGATGATAGACAATTATTACATAGGTAGTTGTTATTCATACGATAACAACCACGACGGCCCTCGCAAAAAATGATGATTCGAAGCAGAAATTCAAACGGCGAAGTATAACGATATCTTCCATTTCTACACGCAGCAAAAGATCAAGAATATAATGTAGCCGTTAAATGAACCAAATAATACATTCAAAGATCAGACAAAAATGTTTGCAGATACCAAAGGGAAAATGAGAAGCAACACGAGTCTATCAAACGATACAAGTACTTTCTGTTACTTCAATATAACATATAATGTATAACAACGAAATGATGCTGTGTTTTCAAACAGTTCTTTTTTTTATACTTATAATAGGACATTTCATACTCGATAGACTTTTGCTGACTCTGTTGTAACTTACCCAATCATTCTATTTGTGCATAAAAGACTGTATTTACTAATTAGGTATATTCTGTTTAAATCTAAATGCTTTTTTTCAAAGGGAGGTACCCTTAAATATATATTTCATGGAACCGCATCGGTGGTGTAATAGTTAGCGTGCTCGCCTCGAGTGCGGTAGTTCGTGGGTTCGAGCCCCGGTCGGGTCAAACCAACGACAATGAAATTGGTATTTGTTGCTTCTCCACTAAGCACGCAGCATTTTGAAGTAAGAGCAAAGACTGGTTGGCTCGGAATCAGAAAATGTGTCCGAGTGGAGCGACATGTCTGCCCGCGGACTGTTCTTTCAGTGAGCTAGCACAATAAAAATCCAACTCAGCGTGTTGGTCTAGAACAAAGCGGACCTCATCATCATATCATTGAAAATTAACTTGTTCTCGCCATGATATAGATGAAAAATTGCTGAGTTAGCGTTAAACAACAATCACTCACTCGCATGTTATGCTGGTCTATGTATGACTGTCATGTGACAAAGCGCTTACTCTGTAAATTACATGTTCCATTCAAATGTTCACTAGGATGTTCACTATGAAGCAGATTACACGAATCTTCTTGTGAATAGAAAACAATGAAAAACGAAAACAAAAAATACCAGTTACAAATTTAATAGAAAAAAAATCGCAAAATGAGCAAACTCGAAACATTTTTTACACACACACATACATATATACATATACCACTAACTCATTGGCTTTGTACAGACACTTACCTAAAAAATACGATTAACACCGGAAGATTCAACGTTTACCCTTCTCTGTTTCTTGTGACATATCAGTAGAACGGAGCTAGATCAAATTTAAATTTGGAAATATTTGATTTCCAAAACAGAGAATGGTCCACACACCCAATGCCT
>MJUT01025141.1:0-11401 GCA_002080005.1 Gigantidas platifrons
CAAGTTCTCCTCGTACTTTTAATTTCTCTGGTCATTGTTTTGGAAAATGTACATAGAAACCTGCAAATTTTGCCGTATTACTCCGTCACTTCCACCCTGATAGAGTGAGAGCACTATTTAACCCTCTCCTACCACAACCACCTCCCTTACTAGTGCAACCCCCAGCAGTCATCCCACCCGTACCAGCACAGCTACAACAACCGAGAAGAAGTACCAGGCAAAGGAAAGCCCCCAGCCGTCTTAATTTATAACTTTTTTAATCTAGTAATATGATGTATTTCATTCAATTTATTATGTTTGGTTTTATTTTTTACATTTTATGTGTATTAAGAAATTTTAATAAATATTTACCTGCCTTTCATAATTCTTAGACAAATGTTGAATACATTCACACTGTAAGCACTATTTTGTTTTTACATTTTATGTGTATTAAGAAATTTTAATAAATATTTACCTGCTTTTCATAATTCTTAGACAAATGTTGAATACATTCACACTGTAAGCACTATCCACCTAGCTACATTGGTACATTAGTGCACTTAGAAATGTTGAAGTTTTAAACATTAGCATGGTTGTTTTAGTGTCATTGTCTAAATGTAGCAGACTGTGATAATCTGCAGTTATATCCTTTTGAAAATGGTTAACTCTCCCTGATGGTTGACTTGATCTCCAGAAGCATATTTCCTGATGTATTAACGGTTGACTGGAGCACAAATAGCAGGGGTATATCTCAATATCTTGTGTATTTTGATCTAAAAAAAAGTACACAATTCTTAAATTCTTTCGCACACTGATACTGGATCGTTTTCCATTATGATAAAATATATATTCTGTTTGCTTTGAAGGTAAGAGAACAAGTGAAATATAAACAGGGGGTGGGGGTAGGATTTTATGATAAAGTTTAATTCAAATGAGCTGTCTCTAAAGTTAGTCTCCATTTGTATAGAAATATGAGATATATTATCTTGTACTTAATACTTGTATTGTGTTTTTATCACTTTGTAGATGTTATAGTAAAGCACATGAACATTGTTATCTATGACAAGTTATGATTTTTTTTATTCTAATGTTTGAAGTAAAGACTATTTCAATATTTTGAATTATTATACAAATGTCTATTTCTACAAACTTTAATAAGTTGTTCATTTGGTGTGAAAAACTTCTTATTAACAATTTGACATTGAATTTCTTTTTAAAAACATGCAGCTATAACAGTATTACATATGCATTTTATTTTTAAAGTTAAATATTTTCATTGCTTGAAAAGCTTACTTTTATGTGTAAGTGTTTTTACATGTCTAGATTAGTTGTTGAGTTATTTTATTGATAGAGTTGTTTAAGAATGCCTAATGAGCATTTAATTGGAAGCAACACTTTTTTTTTAAATTTATTTTAATTTTAGTAACTGTTGAGTTATTTTATTGATAGAGTTGTTTAAGAATGCCTAATGAGCATTTGATTGGGAGCAACACTTTTTTTTAATTTATTTTAATGTTAGTAACTGTATACTATATGTTTAGAGTTATCATTAATTAAGACAGTCCTTATAATTATCCTGTCTGATGGATGGATTGCAATCCTAGAGGCTAATGAGAAATTAAATTTTGAATTATCTTAGCAACTTGTGTATATAGTTTTCCCATTGATCTCTTTAATGTTAGTAATGTTAGTATTATTATCAATATATTCCATATTTATTAACATTGTTTCCCATCTAACCAAGTTTACTATAAAAAAGTTTTTAAATGTTCATCATTTTTTTTTATATATGAAACTTATATATTTATTAGATAGTTCTTTAGTTTAAATCACTGTTGATCATTTCTTTATACTTGAAACTTATAATATTTATTGGCTAGTTCTTTAGATTAAATCACTGATCATCATTTTTTTTATATGTGAAACTTATATATTTATTAGATAGTTCTTTGGATTAAATCACTGTTCATCATTTCTTTATACTTGAAAATTATAATATTTATTGGCTAGTTCTTTAGATTAAATCACTGATCATCATTTTTTTTATATGTGAAACTTATAATATTTATTGACTAGTTCTTTAGATTAAATCACTGATCATCATTTTTTTTTATATATGAAACTTATAATATTTATTGTCTAGTTCTTAAGATTAAATCACTGATCATCATTTTTTTTTATATATGAAACTTATAATATTTATTGACTAGTTCTTTAGATTAAATCACTGATCATCATTTTTTTTTATACATGAAACTTATAATATTTATTGGCTAGTTCTTTAGATTAAATCACTGATCATATGATTGTCTTATTCAGTTAGTATTGATAACAAATTTTGATATTTTCTCCATTATTGTTTTTAAATTTATTCGCAAATGAAACATACTCAGGGAGATAGTTTTTTTCTTTTAACATACTGGAGCTGTTTTACATATATAAATATATATAAAAATATATATGCTATTAGTGTGATTGTGATACTTATGAATATTTTTTTTTAACATACTGGTGCTGTTTTACATGTAGTCAATATTTGATATATCTTAGTCTTTACATTGATCATGCTTTGGTTGTGATACTAGGGAAATACCACTAGCTCTTAGTGATATGAAAAACATAATTCCAATTAAGACAAGCCTTATAATTAGTCTGTCTGATGGTTGGATTGTAATCTAACTATTTCAAATTTCATAAAAGATGATATAAAATTAATCCTATTAGTAATGTAATGAATATCTAGGATGTTATAGTGGCTAATGGGAAATTAAATTTTGAATTATCTTAGCAACTTGTGTATATAGTTTTCCCATTGATCTCTTTAATGTTAGTAATATTAGCAATGCATTCCATATTTATTAGCATTGTGATAGTTTGTTATGATGAAATCCACATGAGTTTGTTATGTACATGTATACAGTTATCTCCTCATCTGATCAAGTTTACTATAAAAAAGTTTTTAAATGTCTATCATTTCTTTATGTGGAAAACTTACAATATTTATTGACTAGTTCTTTCAATTAAAATCACTGATCATATGTTTGTCTTATTCGGTCAGTATTGATAACAAATTTTAATATTTAACATGATTGTAATACTCGGGAATATTTTTTTTGACATTCCATTATTGTTTTTAAATTTATTCACAAATGAAACATACTCAGGGAGATAGTTTTTTTTCTTTTAACATACCAGTGCTGTTTTACATATATATATATATATATATATGCTATTAGTGTGATTGTGATAATAGTTTTTTTTAACATACTGGTGTTGAAAATGATGCAATAAATAAAGTTTGTTATTTTTATCTTGTATTTATTTATTTCTGACATATAGTAATCCTGATACAGTGTTAAGAATACAACACTCCTATACAAACCAGTTTACTAATTTAAAATCTAGAAATCCTCACAAGTCAATACCTTGAGCTGAACTCTAGATTTTGGGAAGGGGGTGCGTCAAACCAGTTCACCAACTTAATCTAATACAAACAGTTCACCAGCTGTTTTGGTATCATCATTACATCCAATACAACCATACAACCAATTAACCAGTTCACCAGCTGTTTTGATGTCATCATTACATCTAATACAACCAATTAACCAGCTTCACCAGCTGTTTTGGTATCATCATTACATCTAATACAACCAATTAACCAGTTCACCAGCTGTTTTGGTATCATCATGACAACACTACTATTTTAGAACTTTGCAGAGTGAAATTTCTTATAAACTTATAATCCAATCAAAATAAAATATTTTCCACAGCAGATATAAACAGGGAAAACTTACCAAACTGACTGCAATTATGATGCAATCATCATCATCATCTCCTTCTTCCTGTTTGCAAACATCACAGGAAAATGTGCACTGTAAACAAAATAATAAAACTATACTACATGTATTTGTTAATTCGAGACATGTATCAAGTTAAGAATGCTACAACTGCATAATGTTTTATAAAGATGTACAATCCAACTAGTTATTCATTTCTCTCATTCATAGCACTTTCTCATGCAAAATATATTTGATTCTGGTAAACATGATGGCTACTTACATCACTTTCATAGTCTTCTTCGATTTCACAAGATTTAGCATCTTCATTATCCTGACCCATGTACATGTATGTTGACATCTGCAACAATAAAAATAATTATTTTTTACAAAGGGCGATAAACTATATTCAAATATAATTTGCATCAAAACATTATTACATTTATCAATTCTATTGACATTCAATCCATTTAAGAATATTTATTCTCTACTTTTGATAAAAATATTAAAGGTAGATAATTTTGTTCTTTTAAACACATAAAACTACTTACATTGTTTTCATCAAAATATGTCATGCTGGCTCTGCCTGTTTCACAATAGCATATTGTTGATGCCTGGAATGTAGAAATTAAAAGAGTTACTATTTTACAAATCTAGGGAAAAATATAATTTATATTTAGACAATGAAATTCATTTAAGAAATAATAATATTTATATCAATATTAAAGGTGGATAATTTGTTCTTTTTAAACATTTAAAATTACTACTTACATTGCTTTGACTGTCCATTTCCTATTCATCATACTGCTGATCTGTTGTCAGTGTTGCATTTGATACTTGCTGACTGTAAATATAATTCATTTTGATTTTGCAATAAACTATGCTCAAATATGATTTACATTAAACAGTACTGCGTTTAATATTCTGTTGACATTCAACATGTTTAAAATGATTATAAAAAATTAAGACTATACATATACTTACATCCAAATACTCTCCATACGACACTAAAATTTCCTCTATAATGTCATAATTACTGTCTTCATCTTGTTGTAGTTGATCTGTAAAAATTTACAATATTATATTTTTTCAGATTATATCAAGTATGACAACCACAGAATCAACGCAAGAAGGTTAATATCTCTTTATTTTGATATTTTCAATTTCAATGTTACATGTATGTTAATTTTATAAAAAAAAACATTTTTATTCTTATTTAACTATTTCAGAGAGATTTTAGATAAATGTCAATGAGACAACAGGCCTGTAACAAAGAATTCGAAATAAAAGATGAAATAATTAACAAGGGGTACAAACTCACACTGCATGATGAGCTCTTTAAGAATTGCGATGACATTTGTTCCCCACACTGTTATATTACTGACATAAAACACACGACAAAGGTTCTAATATTTGTTTTTTTTCTTACAGATCAGACAGTACAGCCAGGAAATTTTACATTTTACACAACATTGGATGTAACCAGTAAGTATTTTGTGTATTTTTTCTTATACATTTAACGGTTCTCGTCACGATATAGCTGAAATATTGCTAAAGTTGACGTTAAACACCAATCAATCAATCTTGTACATTTATAACATGGTGATAAGTACATAATGTTTTTTTTGTCACATTAAAGACAACGATTAAATTAAACATTACTATTTTTCCATTTTTAAGATTAAAATTGTTTTCTTCCAGAAATTATATACATACCGAATGAAAAGAAGGACGTTAACAATATGGAAACCACACAGATAATATTAAATGTCATGACCGGTGCATTTTTTTTTTATACTTTTGTGTATTACTTGTTTTAAATTTAGGAAACACTTGTGTTTGAAATGTAAACAAAAAACGCCTTTACCTATGCATGTTGATAGTGTAAACTTAAATAGAATACCATCATTAAGTTTAACTGCTGTAGAATCAGATGATACCATTTTTGAACTGTCATCATCATATACCATGCAGAAAGTAAAAACTATTTTTTTTTCTTTCAGATTGAATAGAAGTTTTATCCGTCACGTGCTTTATTCTTTTGCCACAAAACATTCAACAGTTCATAACAGAGAAAGCAGCACCATTTACTAAGTTCATAAGAAAAGTTACACCAATCAAAGGACAATCCGAAAGAAACATTTAAACATTTTACATGTGAATTCAACGATGATCAACAAATTGCTCTTTTGTTGAAAAAAGGAACATATCCTTACGAGCACATTGATACAGCTGCAAGATTTAGTGACACTGAATGGCCCGATATAGAAAAATTCTACAGCAATTTGTCAGAGAAAACTATTACTCCAGCTGAGTATGATCACGCACAACAGGTGTGGAGTCAGATGGGTATTCAGAATCTAGGTGAATACCATGATCTGTACTTAAAAACTGACGTTCTATTATTGGCTGATGTGTTTGAAACTTTCAGGAAGAAATGGATGTAAAACTATTCCCCCAACCCTGCAAATTATTACACGCTTCCGGGGCTTTCGTGACAATCCGCACTCGAGATGACAGGCGTTAAACTTCAACTGTTGACCGATACTACAATGTGGCTCTTCTTTGAACAGAGTATAAGAGGCGGACAACAATGGTGAGCTGTAGACACGCAAAAGCAAACAATTCTTACTTGGACAATTATGATCCATCAAAACCTACTTCGTACCTGATGTACGTTGACGCGAACAACCTGTACGGCCTCAGCATGAGTCGCCCATTAGCTGTAGGAAACTTCCGGTGGTTGTCAGAAGGAGAAATGGAGCATTTTGATGTCTTTACTGTGCCAGACGATGGCGACACTGGATATGTCATAGAATATGATCTCCATTATCCTGACAATTTGCATGATCTTCACAGTGATTTCCCTCTTGCTGCTGAAAAGGGTGTAATTACAACGGAAATGCTCTCACCCCATTATCGCTATTTCTATGAGGCCACCAGTGTGGATGGTAAAGAATACCAACCGACAACTAAATTGTTAACCACTTTGAAAGACAAAGTACGATACATTTTGCACTATACAAATCTTAAGTTATATCTCAAACTTGGACTGGTTTTGAAAAAAGTGTACAACATAGTCTCGTTTAAGCAGCGACCTTGGTTGAAGCAATATATTGATTCCAATACCGAAATGCGCAAGAAAGCTTCCAGTAAATTTGAACAGAGACTTTATAAAAACGGCAATAATGCAATTTTTGGTAAATCGATGGAGTCATTACGTAAGCATATCAACTTCTCTGTGTCATAGATGGGATAGATTTCAAAAATTGACGGCGAAATCGTCATTTAAAAGCTTTAAGATGTTCAATGAAAATGTGTGTGGCGTCTTGCAATCGAAAACGAATTTCTTTTTCAACAAGCATATCTACCTGGGACAAATGATTCTTGATCTGTCAAAGGCTCACATGATTGACTATTATTACAATCACATCAAAAATTTATACAAGGACAATGTTGCATTATGTTACACAGACACTGACAGTTTCATTATGCACGTGAGAACCGATGACATATATTGGGACATGTCGCTGAACATTAAGTTGTATGACTTTTCTAATTACCCTCTTTACAATGTAGACAGGAAATCTAAAATCGGATTATTCAAAAATGAATACAAATATGTTCCCATGGCGGGGTTTGTTGGGCTTAGAGCAACAATGTATAGTTTTGTGACAGCAAACGACAAGGAAAATGTGGTCGCGAAGGGCATTAAAACCCGAAATGTTAGATTTAAACAATATAAATACACCTTATTCAATCATTCACAACAGCTCTCTCATAAGTATACCCTGAGAAGTATTAACCATCAGATTCACATGATCAAGGTTGTGAAGAATGGACTGTCGCCAGACGACGATAAGAGAAACTTGCTAGACGATAACATACATTAACTGACGCATTTTCATAGAAAAAAAAAAAGCAGTGATATTCAAAGGGAATGCTTCTCATTTAACTTGAAAAACAGGGTTTTACGCGTTTTCATGCAACTCATTAAAGAGACGAATGTCAAGAACAATGTCATATAATCATGTAATATTTTTATTATCTCAATAACAAATATGATTAAATTGTACAGAGCAATGCTATATTATATATGCACTTCATAATAAATATATAATTTTTACCTATCATTAATGCTATCAACATGGTATATATGGATATATACAAAGGATTTAAGGCTAAAAAGCACATTTCCGGTTTCCCTACCGTATAATTGATTTAGTCTTTATGATCTTGACATGCTGCACATTTTTGCAATTTAAACTTAACATCTATCTCTTATAGTTTTTGAAATATAAGACGAAAAGTATTAAAATTTTAAAAATTTGATGAAAAAAGGGCAATAACTCGATGGGTCATCAGATTTACTTCAAAATTGCAGGGTAGGTAGATCTTGCTGTACTGATAATTTTTACCCCATGTCAGATTTTTGATATTATTAACGGTTTTTGAGTTATTACCCAAAAACCTGCAATTTTACCATATGTTCTATTTTTAGTAATTATACGGTTGGTTGGTGCACGGCATCACCGGGCACAATTTTAAACTAGACACCATAGTGATGATTCAAACCAAGTTTGGTTTCAATTGGTGAAGTAGTTTCAGAGGAGAAGATTTTTGAAAAAGTTTACGACGGACGACGACGACGGACGCCAAGTGATGGCAATAGCTCACATGACCCTTCGGGTCAGGTGAGCTAAAAATGAATATTAAATCGATTTCAATAGTATAACTTTTCATAACTTTGCGTTGCTTGAAATGTACTATTATCAAACAATTGTAGAGTCATATATATATATAATTCCCCCCTAAATCTTAAAATTAAATTGATTTGTTTAATTTACCACGAAAATTGTTATCAAATAAAATCAACAAAATTTATTTGTTATGATAATCGTTAAATTACTGAATTAAAATTTTAACTTTTCTGTTTTGAAAGTAAATTGATTTGTTTAATAAGGGTAATAACAAAATTACCGAACACACGAACACAGAGCAATCTTCCAAAGGGAAATTCAAAACTCATAAATCAATAAACAGACAAATTCAGTCAACAACCGGGAAACTGGAAAACCGCAATGATCCTGACTTGGTACAGGCATTTCTAAAGAAATGGTGGATTGCATCAGATTTTACTGCGCCAACCTCTCGCTTCCATTACGGTTCAAATGTTCCCATTGTCACTAAAACAGCATTGACAACAATACTGGAAAAAAACAGGCAAAATAGCAGTCAAACAGTACCAAACACGACAGAAAATGAAATTCCGAGTTGTTTGATGAACCAAAAATTAAAAATCAAAATTTTCTTTCAATTTTCAAATTAAAAACAAATATTTTGATTATGCAATTTTAATCCAAGATCAAAGAAAACTACTACTACCACACGTATAATACTACTGATAAACCTTCTTTTTCAGTTGGATTGAGTTTTGTTGGTGGTACCATCATTGTATGCCTGTTTGTTAAATGTATGAAGACAGGAAAAAACATTTAAACTACGTGCATACATACTCATCTCCCAACCAGCATGATCGACGATAGTTCTGTTATAGAATTAGATACATTAAATGATATTGTAATAACAAATATGCAAAAAAAATCTGATTAAAAAACTAATATATACTTACTATGAAATCTTTAAAATAGAAATTTAATTTCTTGTTCATATAGAATACATTCTCCTTACTGTGTTCCAACTCCTTCCTGAAATAACATATTGGATTGAAAATAGATTTCGCAATAATCAACAGCATGAACAAGAGAGAGCACCCATTCATATCAGACAACCAAGAAGACAAACCAGACAACCAAATAGATTACAATAGTAATAATAGAGCTTACATTTTTTCTTTTATTAAAATAAAGCAAAGCACATACTTTGAATACATATATTGTAATGTTATAATTCCCTATACTGTTGAATGCCTCCTTAATGCATATGTTTAAAAAAAAAAATCTAATGTAGGTTTCACATGTCTTTTGTTTTTCAAAGTAAGCAATACATTAGCATATCACTGTTTTTGTTAAACACTTGGTGCTAATTTTATTCATTATTTAATGATAGCTTGCTTTCAACACATTATTCTTTTTACTTTATTTTTCAATTAAGGAAAATTAAAGAAATAGTAGGTTAAGTGAGATCTTATATTGTTACCGAAATCTTAAAATATGACAATCAACTTTTTCACATTTCTTTTACAAGAAACAAACCAATAATTTTTTTAATCATCATATTAATTCATACAAATTTGATATATACATATATATATTTTAGAATTGATGCTCAAACTTGTGTTATAAATTTTTTTATATAATTGAATTGGTGCTCAAACTCTTTATAGTTTACTTATTTTTCAATTAAGGAATAATAAAGAAATGGTAGGTTAAGTGATATCTTATATTGTTACCAGAATCTTAAAATGGTGACAATCAACTTTTCACATTTTTTTTTTACAAGAAAATAAACCAATATTTTTTTAAATCATCATATTATTTAATACAAATTGACATATTGTGGGTTTTTTTAATTTTTTTTTTAAGAATTGGTGCTCAAACTTGTTTTATCCTATATATTTCTGGCTTGTTGAAATGTAATGCAATGACATTAAGATATTCAAGACACCATCAGTAAAATTATCACTATCCGTAATGGGTAAAGAATTCATCAGTGCTACAGGAACATAATCTGTATGGAATTTATCCATGTATCTCCTAATGATTTGATAATGTTTTTCATTATCAACCAGAAAACTACCATATTGTCCTTCGAGTAATTTCACTTTACATATCTGATATGGTGGCTCTTCATCATTGTTCACTCTACATATCTTAGATGGTGGCTCTTCATCATCATTATGCTGCATTTGTTGTTTATTATTTTGATCAGAATTTACACTTTGCACCTGCTGCAAATCTGACAAGATTTCATTCAACATGGAATATAATTGCTCTTCAATATCCATAGTTTGGAAGGTGTTCTCTTCAGAGTTAGACATAGTTTGAAAAAAAAACAATAAAAAACAATTCTTAAATTGTAAAAAAAAAAAAAGGATAATTATTTTATGTTCAGTATGACATACAGGTAAATATTTTACACCTTTGGTTTTTTTAAGAAATACTGAGATAATTTTAGCTTGTAAAGAAAAAGATGTATACAATTTATTTTTATTTTTGGAACTTCAAGAGACTGTGGAATTATAATCATAGACTGGTAAATACATGTACATGTCTATGCGTAGATGCGATGCTCGCCTGTAGGCTGTGCCTAATCAATATTAGTATGTCAAATTTGCATAAAATAAAACTGGCAATATGAATGTCGTTGATGGACCATTGAATTATATTGTATCCCGCTAGGTGGCGTTACTATCTCGTAACTTCAAAACTTCGTACCTTTTACGTAACTTTGAGCTTTTTCATTTATCTATCGCTATATGGTATTTTCAAACTTCTCAGTGACGTCATAAGCGAGCTGGGTGACGTCAATCGATCTTCCTCTTTGCCTAGCGACCTTCCTCTTTGATACTATAGAATTAACTGTTAAAAATAGACTCTCACCCATGGCACGAACAGTTTTAGTACGAACTCTCGCGCCATTGGCGCTCGCATAACTCCGTAGTGGACCCTAACCCCTGTTTGCCT
>MJUT01025145.1:0-11489 GCA_002080005.1 Gigantidas platifrons
ATAACTCAATAGACATAATTTGAGATGTTATTAAGTTACTGACATCTTCTAATTTTGATAGCATTTTGATTTTTGCAACTTAAGAAAGTGTTTGTTTGTTTGCATTTGGTGTTTAACGCGAGTTTTCAACTTTGGAGAATATCCTGGGAGACTCTCAAACCTAGTGATGAGAATAGGAAAGAATTTCATAATTGATCATTGGTTTCACAAGAATATAAAATTTTCGGGTTATAATCAGAATAAGAATGTGTTGTTGAAAACATCTTATTTTATCCAAATTTTACTTTATGCAATGTACCTCTTATGTATTATGTTGTGTATGTTTTTTTCATATTTGTATTTTATTTTAAAGGTATATTGTCTACCACATTTGTATTTTTTCATACCCAAAATTATTGTTGTTTTCCGTACTGACCTTCATAAAATGAAGATTAAACACCGAATTATTGGCGAATACGCTACCAAACGTTAAGATTCAAACAACATAAAACAAGCGTGACAATCATGAAGTGTTTGAATCTTAACAGTATTTCCCTTACCTCAAAGCTAAACCCCCGAGAATTCCAAACTTCCGTTTTTATTTTTATTTTCACTTTGAATTTCTGTCATCCAAACAATAATTCCGATAACGTTAGTTTTGGGTCTTTTTCGTCCAAAAAAAAATTACACCAATCGTATATTTTGTAGCATAACTGTTTAATGATAGCTTAAACAAATCATTTATGGACAGTTAAAAATTTAAAAAAAAATCGTAAACAATATCCCTTTAAAGTTGTTTGACCAAATAAAACATGTTAAACTATTACCTGAATATGTAAATGTATTGTTTTTATATTATGTTTCAATGATTGATCACTAGTACAGTACCTTAAATAACCAGCACTGACTAGTGATTAGTGGTAACTGACTGCCTTTATCATATCAGAATATAAATCAATAGATAGTGAACAAACTTTAATAAATTCTTGGAAAAAGTAAAAAAATGACAAACAACACCATAGAAAACAGAACCTTGTCTTCCACACTGAATTTCATCTCATTACGTGTACAGTAATCAGTATAATATTTGGCATAGCAGTACTAGTAGTATTCTATGTTTTTTTTCGGGAAATCATATTGTCAATAGTTGTAGGACTGAGACGAGCCCTCTTTTTGTTTACTAAATTACCTGTAACACTAAAAACAGACGACGCGTGAGTGGCAAGACATGTTTGGCTTTGATAGCGTATTCTTTGCAACATATCTTGCACATATATATTGCAATTTCTAAGTTTTCTGTAATAACTGGCCCCTCTTTTATTTTTCTAAATCCCTGGACCAATTTTTTCCCTGCTTAAGGACTGTTGTTTGTCGGCCATGCTTCTAACCTATGTGTCATTGTTGCACATGCATATTTGTTTTTCTGTCAGAAATCCACAAATTTGACGATTTTAGTTTTCACTGGACTTGTTATACTTTTAATGGACATTAGAAATATAATTATACCCCCGCAAACGTAGTTTGGTGGGTATATAGGAATTTGCCTGTTTGTCTGTCTGCCCGTCCGTCTGTATGTCTGTCCGTCTGTCTGTCAGTCTGTCTGCTGTCTGGATCAACTTTTGTCCGCTTTCCACCAAACTTTGTGGAATTTAAAATCATGATGTGTGAGCTTTGCAGCATAAAGGTTTTATTGTCCATTGAATTTTTACCCCCGTTATGCCTCTTTGGACTTCCTTTTGGAATTTTGAGACAATTCAGTATGCACGTTGTCATCGCAAATTCTCCTACATGATTAATCAGAAGCTCATGAAACTTTGCACATTGCAAGATCCTAATATGAAGATGTACACATTAGTAGGATATCCCAGTCCATTGAGCTTTACACCTGTTATGCTTCTTTGGACTTTGAAATTTTGAGACAATTCAGTATGCACTTTGTCATCGCAAATTCTCCTACATGATTAATCAGAAGGTCATGAAACTTTGTACGTTGCAAGATCCTAATGTGACAAAATTAGTTAACACGTATTTAAAATGCGTATGCAAACTCTAAAAATAAATTGGGTCTAATGTAGCTTCGCTTATACAAAATAACACAAATATTTGGGGAACGATTGTATTAATCCTAAGCTACAAGTTTCACAAAATCTAAAATGTCTGCTCCTTTTCCCGCACCAAAAGAAGAGAGAGAAAACAAAATGAACATCGGAATTGTCCGGAACGCCCCTGCGATTCCGGACAATTATATTATTTTACCCGTGACTTCACCAACCAGAATTTTAGGAATATAACATCCCCCCGGCAAAGAAAGAAATTGGGGACAATTTCGGAGTGGTTTGCGAAGGCACGGGAGAAAAAACTTATTAAGAAACTACAAATGAAGCATATTCAAACATTACAATTGACAAAAGTAATAATAATAATAATAATAATAATAATAATGTGACACAATTTTAGACCGAACATGTAATACAACAGTTATCAGTAGAATCCTCAGTCCAATGATGCAACCGTGTACTCTATTTTGTGACAAATATAATGATATTATCGGAAGTATCGACCTGAAAGTTTAGTGATTCATATATTAAGTGTAAATTGTTTCTATGATGCAGCCAACAGAGACCCGAAACTCTTACATTTCAAATATTATTACCCTGTTATTTATCGTTTACACCGTAATCTGTTTGTGAAATAATAAATAGTCTGAAACAAATTTGAATTTCTAATCCAACGAAGCAAAATTATATTGTTAGGATAGTTGTCCAGACCTGCGTTCCATAGATTGAAAAGTTATTAACAGTAATAATGCAAATAATTTTGATTTGCAATGACCACAATTCGGCATTCAAACCAACACTATAAATCAGTATTAAGTATTAATCCACAATAACAATTTGCATTACAATTGTTCAGATGGGTTTTCCATATAATTTCACTGTATTAAATAAAAATCTGCGAATTTCCCGTAATTAAACATCCAAGTGTTGGAAATGCAATCATTTCCTAATACATGCACGTCCTTTAAAATGTATTTGGGATAATAAAGCACACAACAGAACACACTCAGTGACAAAATATGAATGAATGAAAACACAACAAATTGAATAAGTTTAATAGCAATCGTTGTGAATTAATCTGGTAATTCTAATTAGCCATAATTTTGCTAGTGTTTTGTCTGGATGTAGGCCATCTTTGTAGTGGCTAAAATCATATGAATAACGTGGAGGTGCGTTTTTATATCGTTTTTTTACTCTTTGTAAATCCTCCGAAAATTTTGGTGAATAAGCGTGGATGATACGATCTGTGTCCTTAATATAAAAATTCACAGCAGAAATGTGTGCATGTAATAAAATGTCTTCATCTTTAAACTGTTCAATTTTATCTTGGAAATTGTGATACACATTATGTTCATATATGGAAAACAAAGGGATATACAGGAATACCAGTTTTACCTGATTTTCAAATTGTCTTGTGAAGTGGTAAATCTCTTTTAGCTCCGATATTAAATTGTCAACAGTAGAATTGTCCTTTGACACTAAGTAAATGAAATCGCCTTCTTTCCGAGTGAAATTACACGTACCTACCCATACATACAATGTTATTAAATTCAAATTTTGAAGCTCATGTTGTAAATTGTCTTTCAGAAATTGTAACCTGTTGCCAGTTGTTGCCCCGGATTTGCACCAAAAATGTAGAAAACTCTCCGGATTTACCCGGACTTGTTGTTTAAGATTAAAGCCCTTGCTGTCACGAAACAGGACGGGAACTCTGTGCGGGGTTAAAAGCGGGGATAATCTTAATATTAAATTCTTTCCACAGGATAAAATTTCAACCGGAAAAAAATATGTCTTACAATAGCTAAAAAAATGTAGAAATATAAAATAAAACAAAAACTCATTCAACCTGGCCCCTGCTTTACATGTTTTACATTCAGCTTTCAATTACTAGTATAAGTTTTTAATAAATTTGGCAGTTTGCCTGTGAATAAAACAAATAATGTTTTGTGTGCATTTAAATACATTTACCTTATAAAATAGAATTTCTATTTCAGAGTGAATTATACAATGACTTGTAATATGACCGACCGCCTCATGACATATGATACTCTATATATTTTAAACCAGTAAGAATATCTGTTGTTAGATGAATTACTATTTTATATACCTGTGTTTATTTTTGAAAGAGGAAGTTTTCAAATATAGGACACAGTCTATGCATAGTGCCAGTCGAGTAAAACTTTTCGAATATAGACACGTTAAATTTTCTAATATAACACGGATGTATTATGGGTTAAAGCTGAAGAATAAACATAACCAAAGATGTTGTTTGCAATATTAAAGGTATGTATCATATGTTTTATGTCAATTCTAACGACATTTCACTATCTAAGACATTTTAAAGCATTTTCATTATTAAGGAAGACTGAATATAAACATTCAGTACATGTAAACTTGTGAAATATAAACAAAAATGGTATTTGTCACCATTTTGCACGTTAAGGATGGAGTTAAGTTACATTTTCAGTCATCTTGTAATCATACAACCTAGAAATTACATTCTGTATTGTTATTTCGAACGAATTAAATCAATAAATTAGAGAAATTCAATTATGCGGCTAATACTTTTCAATATAGCCGCTACGACTTTTGAATATGAATGCTACTTATTTAAAATATAGACAACTACACAAGTGCTACAGTTTTAAAATGTAAACACTTATTAAATCAATTACAAAACAATTTTGTATTCATAAACGGAATAAANTCATGAAACTTTGTACGTTGCAAGATCCTAATGTGACAAAATTAGTTAACACGTATTTAAAATGCGTATGCAAACTCTAAAAATAAATTGGGTATAATGTAGCTTCGGTTATACAAAATAACACAAATATTTGGGGAACGATTGTATTAATCCTAAGCTACAAGTTTCACAAAATCTAAAATGTCTGTTCCTTTTCCCGGACCAAAAGAAGAGAGAGAAAACAAAATGAACATCGTAATTGTCCGGAACGCCTCAGCGATTCCGGACAATTGTATTATTTTACCCGTGACTTCACCAACCAGAATTTTAGGAATATAACATCTCCCCGGCAAAGAAAGAAATTGGGGACAATTTCGGAGTGGTTGGCGAAGGCACGGGAGAAAAAACTTATTAAGAAACTACAAATGAAGCATATTCAAACATTACAATTGACAAAAGTAATAATAATAATAATAATAATAATGTGACAAAATTTTAGACCGAACATGTAATACAACAGCTATCAGTAGAATCCTCAGTCCAATGATGCAACCTTGTACTCTATTTTGTGACAAATATAATGATATTATCGGAAGTATCGACCTGAAAGTTTAGTGATTCATATATTAAGTGTAAATTGTTTCTATGATGCAGCCAACAGAGACCCGAAACTCTTACATTTCAAATATTATTACCCTGTTATTTATCGTTTACACCGTAATCTGTTTGTGAAATAATAAATAGTCTGAAACAAATTTGAATTTCTAATCCAACGAAGCAAAATTATATTGTTAGGATAGTTGTCCAGACCTGCGTTCCATAGATTGAAAAGTTATTAACAGTAATAATGCAAATAATGTTGACTTGCAATGACCACAATTCTTCATTCAAACCAACACTAGAAATCAGTAATAAGTATTAATCCACAATAAAAATTTGCATTACAATTGTTCAGATGGGCTTTCCATATAATTTCACTGTATTAAATAAAAATCTGCGAATTTCCCGTAATTAAACATCCAAGTGTTGGAAATGCAATCATTTCCTAATACATGCACGTACTTTAAAATGTATTTGGGATAATAAAGCACACAACAGAACACACTCAGTGACAAAATATGAATGAATGAAAACACAACAAATTGAATAAGTTTAATAGCAATCGTTGTGAATTAATCTGGTAATTCTAATTAGCCATAATTTTGCTAGTGTTTTGTCTGGATGTAGGCCATCTTTGTAGTGACTAAAATCATATGAATAACGTGGAGGTGCGTTTTTATATGGTTTTTTTACTCTTTGTAAATCCTCCGAAAATTTTGGTGAATCAGCGTGGATGATACGATTTGTGTCCTTAATATAAAAATTCACAGCAGAAATGTGTGCATGTAATAAAATGTCTTCATCTTTAAACTGTTCAACTTTATCTTGGAAATTGTGATGCACATTATGTTCATATATGGAAAACAAAGGGATATACAGGAATACCAGTTTTACCTGATTTTCAAATTGTCTTGTGAAGTGGTAAATCTCCTTTAGCTCCGATATTAAATTGTCAACAGTAGAATTGTCCTTTGACACTAAGTAAATGAAATCGCCTTCTTTCCAAGTGAAATTACACGTACCTACCCATACATACAATGTTATTAAATTCAAATTTTGAAGCTCATGTTGTAAATTGTCTTTCAGAAATTGTAACCTGTTGCCAGTTGTTGCCCCGGATTTGCACCAAAAATGTAGAAAACTCTCCGGATTTACCCGGACTTGTTGTTTAAGATTAAAGCCCTTGCTGTCACGAAGCAGGACGGGAACTCTGGGCGGGGTTAAAAGCGGGGATAATCTTAATTTATCAATTTTCCTCTGTAATTGTCTTTCAGACGACATGTACACAAATGTTTATACACAATACAAAACAAAATCAATTACTAGTCCAAGGGAGGTAACTTCAAAAGAGTCAATTCAAGTCATCATAAAATGTTACCTATATATATAGCTGTCAGTCCATCACGTCGCTCAATCAACAACACAATTTTAAGTTATCCACCATCTAATGTAGCTTTGGTTAAACAAATTAACACACATATTTGGGGAACGATTGTATTAATCCTAAACTACAAGTTTCACAAAATCTAAAATGTCTGCTCCTTTTCCCGCACCAAAAGAAGAGAGAGAGAAAAAAATGAACATCGGAACTGTCCGGAACGCCCCAGCGATTCCGGACAATTATATTATTTTATCCGTGACTTCACCAACCAGAATTTTAGGAATATAACATGGGACTATAAATAGGTGATAATTTGCGCACTTGACCGTCTAATTTCTTTCCCCACTTCCACGAATTCCCCCTTTTTTGTGTATATTGTTTTAACTAACGGTAAGACATTATTTTCCTGTTTAAAGCGGGAGCGTGGGTATACATAGCTGTGGGCGGTGCAAACATTCAGTTTCTTCATTATGTTGGCCACGGTCATCTCGAGGAGGAAAAATCAATGATACACAGTTTCATAGTTACCTTTGGTGCAGAATATTTGACAGGCATGGTCACTAGTGTTCCTCCCTACGAAACTTTTAGTCTTATTAAAAGTAATATTCTTCATCAGTCTAAAACCTACAAAAATCACTTCAAATTTCTGAGGTATGTGACCTTGTTAAGGTTGGTCATGTGACATACAGAATCATACATATGCTGTTCATATCAACGGAGATTTTTGCTGATAAGCTCCGCCCACAAATTTTGGCGGTAGGCACTACCGCAAATTCCCCTTTAATGTACATATTTTGCATACAAACTATTACAAATCTCGAAACTATAGACCATTTTTATTTATCAAGTTGTTGGTTAAATCTAACATTTTAAGCATACGAATAGTTTCTATTTTTAGTTCCAGGTTGTTTATTATTACTACGATAATTAACAGAGTCGTAAACGGGTTGCGATATGAAATTACACGGACATTGTCTGGTCTTTTGCACGCTTTATGGTTATCATGGGGATATATGAAATCGTTTTGATGCAGACTTTTGGAATCGTCTGTATAAAATGGTATAGTCCAATATAGGGTATATATGGTTGTCGCAGCGTGTCTGGTCACTGCGCTGCTCGATTGAGCAAAATATTTGGTCAATAGCCTAAGCAATACTATTATTCGCTCTTGGTTATTTGATTAGCAGCTTTACGCACAGGTTAAGTTACTATATTTGCGTACGTCAAAACGCACGCAACTATAGCACAAATGTTAACAAACGCACAGGTAGAATTAACTATAAGACATTTTCAATAACTATTTACGACTACGGTCTACAACGACACTGACAGGTAAAATGCACGGGGCTATATCAAAATGTATTTATAACATAATTTTTAAAGTCTATTTAATTACTGCTATATCGCCATTTAACAAGAATATGTATCTGATGTCAAATTATATGTCCCTTTTCTATGCATTTTTACGTTGCCTATATCAATATCAATCTGTCTGTCTGTATATATTCATTTATCTGTTTTCATTTTTATTATTTAAGTAGCACTCCGGCTATGAATCATGCAAGGGGTGATACATCCATGGTAAAAGATTCATGTCATTTCTGGTTTAATAGATCTAACTTATGGTAAAACATATAAAAATAGTAGCCAAACGATCTATACCCTTACTGTTGCCATGGTAACAACAACATCATAGTAACCATTGCTCAGAAGCCTTATTATGAGCTTAAATTACAATATTTGATAGGTAAATCTATAAAATACTGTTTAATATTATAATATAACTGTATAGTATCTAATATCTATAATATTTAATAAACTTGTAAAACATTTTTTGGTAAAATAGTAATGCACCATATTTAGTTACCATGGCAACCAAAATGATACAAATTGTCAAATTAGAAAAAAAGTGAAAGAATGACCATTTTCCACTTTCAATATCTCCCATGACCAGGGGGTTAGAATGAATGTACCTATTGTTATTGATCAGGCTGAATTTTGCCTAAAACATATGAAAAATAAACCACTGTAGCCTAGTGTAGATTTTTCATAAAATGACATTGTTGGGTTGTATATTTTCAAAAATACACTGCTGTCTATACGTGATGTTTTCAAAGAATATAAGACTCTAATCTTAGTGGTTGTCAGTCAATATTGGTTGTTTTCCTTTAATCAATTGCTGCAATGTATTCAACATTCCAATGTATATCATTATTTGAAAATATTTAGGGGCCCGCAGTTTAGTGGCGGCCGCTCTATAGTGATCAGTCTGTCCGTCCGTCCGTGCTTCCGTCCGTGTGTCCGTCCGAAACAAATCTTGTCCGGGCTGTAACATTTTTGTCTGATGAGATAGGCTTTTGATATTAGGCATGTGGGTAGATCACATCAAGAGGATGTGTTACTTAACAGCGATGGTGACCTTTGACCTTGAACTTTGACTTCAAGGTCAAATCATTGCTTTTTCAATGACAAGTTCATGTCCGGGTTGGAACTTGTTTGTCTTACGAGATATGCTGTTGATATTAGGCATGTGTGTAGATCACCTCAAGACGATGTGTCGCATGTTGTGGTTGGTGACCTTTGACCTTGAATTTGACCTCAAATTATTGTTTTTGTAATGACAAGTTCGTGTCCGGGTTGCAACTTTTTTGTCTAATTATGAGAAAGGCTTTTGATATTAGACATGTGGGTAGATCACCTCAAGATGATGAGTGGCGTACCATGTTTGGTGACATTTGACTTTGAACTTTGACCTCAAGGTCAAATTATTGCTTTTTTAATAACAGGTTTGTGTCCGGGTTGCAACTGTTTTGTCTTATGAGATAGACTTTTGATATTATGCATGTGGGTAGATCACATCAAGGGATGTGTCATGTACCATGGTTGGTGACATTTGACTTTGTGCGGGACCTACAGAGATATCTAGTGTCTTCTGATCTACTTTCGGGGAGGGATAGTGGGAGAAAAAAGAGGGGTTTACAAGGTTAAACCACATAATACCAAATACAGCATTCAGTATATATGAGAAATTATAGCTAAACAATTTCTTTTTAAGCAAATATAAAGTTAGTTTTCTGTAATATGTTTCCATAGAGATTACAAAATCCAAACAAAGGAATTTTGGAAAAGCATACACCCTACAATAAGTCATAAAGTATACAAGGACACCGTGAGGTGTCGCATCCTCTCACAGCCCAAAAATCATTGACTCAAATTTTCTAAGTCCTATTGTGACCTTGATTTTTGACCTTGAAAATAAACAGGTTGCTTTGACCTTGAAAATAAACAGGTTGCTTGCTCTTGCCATTGGTTGATGGATATGTATTAAGAAATGTAAGGTTTAGAATGGCAACATTAGGCATTCAGCATAATAAAAAAAAAACATACTGCCCTTGGATGAAGGTGTTAGGGTGGTAATTTTTCCCTCGTGTGTTAATTTACCCTAACACCTTCATCCAAGGGCAGTATGTTTATATTGCCAACCTACCTACCCTATTTTTTTTCAGCTGGTAGTAGGAAACAGATATATATCATTTTTGTTGATGGCCTAATAAAACCAAAAGGCTGAACACTTTTATAGTAATTGATAGAAAATACGGAGTTATGTGAAAGTGTATAAAATGGACTAAAACCAGGTTAGCCATTACCAAATGGGTATAAAAAGAAAATATTCACCAAAAAAAATTAAAAAAGAAAATATTCACCAAAAAAATGTTCCTGTCCCCAAGCACCTGTGATTTGGGTATCGTAAATAATGTCCGCAAGGTTCAGAATTGTAGCAAGAAAAACTACAACGGATATCAACATTTTCAGACATTGAAGCATATTCCAAGGACCAGCCTTTCAGTAAATCTTATAAAAATGTCTAAAACATGTTCATAAATGTCAATAAAAATTAATATAAAAGGGTCTTTCCAAAATAGCTGTTTAACCAGTTGTGAAAACAGCAGAAGATCAAACAGGAAGTGAGCTATATATATGCTCAAAGAGACAAAAGCGAAATATAGTAGGAATATGGATACTCCGCTCTGTGAACTATGTTCTGAAGAAATACAAGACGTTAAGCATTTCTTACTGACTTGTCCTACTCTCAATGACATAAGACAGCCAGACTCCTATATCAGGGTCAATAAAAAATTACCAAAAGTCAAAATTTGAAGTAGAGAGTAAGCATCTTATTTGTAAGTGACTAATAAGTGAAGGATCTTGGGTATGCATTCCGAACGTTTTAGCCACACCACTCATATGGTAAGCTTTCAATGATGAATTAACCAAACATACACATTACTCTGTTACGGAACATAGCATGCTCTAAGTACGACATACTCTATATTTTTTTTAAGGAATAATGAAGTTCAAAGGTGTAAAACCTTGATGATTTCATGGAATGTTGTCTTCAAGTGATATTTATCAATATCTAACTTAAAGCTGCAAATAAAACTATGCAATTTACAGTTTGTTCAAGAGTTTGTTATTAGTTTGAAAAAAAAGTGTCAAATTATCTCATCTTTTTTCTTTTATGCCAACAATTCTAATGGTTCTTAGATCGGAAAAGAATTTTTTATGTAGTCTTTGATACTTTTAGGAACAAGAAAATCAAAATTGTTAACGTTTTAGGAAAAAATATTTTTTTCATATACTGGATGATTAAGAGTGTTTCGTTCGTTACGGAAAATAGGTGTTTCTAGTATGTAATATAAACTTTTGGCAACAACTATTATTGGCCTACTATTGCTCTCTACGTTTGTATTCTCCTTTGTAAAATGATATGAATAATAAAAAAATG
>MJUT01025146.1:0-11430 GCA_002080005.1 Gigantidas platifrons
TTGCTCAATACACAGTGGCTACGTTTATGTGCAATATGATAACTGAATTAATTTTGAATTTGAAATTTGGTGCTTAACGCCACTTTCAGCAATATTTCAGCTATATCATGGCGACCAGTTTAGTGATGGGGAAGCTGGAGTACCCGGAGAGAACAACCGACCCGACCCTGGACAAGCAACTGGTAAACTTTATCACTTGTGGTTGCGAGTAGAGTGCACCTTTTTTGTAATTTACAAAGCTGGATGTGAACTCCCCCCGTATTGCTGATAGGCTTGTATGAGATGTATTAGTTCAACGACCTAACTCATTGAGCCACCCGGATCCCACCACATATGACTGAGTGAGTATCATTGCTTCGAACACATATCAAAGGACATAAATACAATAATCAACATAAAAAGGACATAAAGACAAACAATGACATGCAAAACATGATATATTAGATTTTATAGCTGATCCACCAGTGTGCTATTCTTAGCTTTCATTTTATTAGCAAACATACCACAAATGCAATTAATTAAACGTTCTTAAAAAGACAAACTAGACAAATTAATATAATTTAAATTCATAACAATAGATAAGTTAGATATTTAAATGTTTAAAATGGAAACAATATTATAGTACGAAATATGTCCACATGTTATTGCAGGCGCTACACAACTATATTCTACACAATGTATTCGAGATGAGTTCCTTTAGTTTGTTCCTAATAATAAACGGATAATGACCGCCTCTTCATGATGAGCACCTGTAGCGACAAAAAAGTTTAATATTTTGAACTTCTGTTTGTTTACCTGTTGATTAAAACGTTGTCACAACTTGGTTTGCGGCGTCGTAGTTTCTGTGGAAAAGCTGCCCACGGGTACGTTCCGTTATATTATAATTGCAGTGAAAATTTCGTTCTCATTTCTCGTCTATGACTTGCCACTGGATTTGACTTATTGATTTGTAACAACTAGCAACACGATCTATGGTAATGGTATTTAACGCCACTTTCAACAATTTTTCAGCTATATCGAGGTAGTCAGTTTTATTGTTGGGGGTAACCGGTAAAAAAAAACAGCACCTCCCTACCACAAGTCACTGACAGGAGCGGATTATCCGTCTGGAATACATGGTGTTGCCCCGGTTGATAGAGGGCTGATCAATCTTTAGTTTTCTGTGTAATGTTTTGTAGATAGTCGTTTGTTCTTTTGTCTTTTATCTGTATTGTATTATCTGTCCTATGCGTATGGTCCAAATACGGATTTGGTCTGGAACATAAACACACATATTTTTAATTAATATTAGCATTTCCATTCACCATTTTTGTATTACCTGTACGATGACAATTCTGTTGTTAATTAATTGATTACATTTTGATCCAGAGTCTGTAAATGAGACTTGTTGGTGTTTAATTTTTGTAAATGTACAATAATATGTGTACAAAATATATATTAAAATGCCCTTATACAATTTGCTATTAATGGACATGTTATACAATGATTTGATCGCATATATCGCCGATCACATACACAAAGCTTTTCCTCAATTTATTATAAAACATTTCTTGTTTCTAATTGTTGGTCAAAGAATTCAGAAAATATTATTATAATATAACGGTCAATCCGCTAAATTTCGATTTTGGTTAAAGCTTAGCATCGTGACAATTCAATACCGCTAAAAAAATTATGTTTGAACATTTCACAGTGCATGCTTTTGCTGTTTGTATTCCTTTGTTGAAGTACTGCTTGGGTATCTAGGTGTGCTTATGAGATGATCCTGGATGAGTGTGCATATCCCAACACATTAACATAAACAGTATGGACTTGGAATTTATTGTAAAGTTAGATACGGAATATTGGTACGATCACAGATGGGAATGAATAGCCAATGCGTTTTTTTTCCTTTTGGAGGTGACCTGGGTTAGACTGATACGTATTTTTACATTGAATTTTGAAATTGTTCCAGCTGTGTGGGGTTTTATTTTTGTTTCTATTGTTAAATATATTTGTCTGTCACCTCTTATGTTTTAGGAACTTTGCGTTCGTGTCATGTGGTATATCTTTCTGGTTTTGTTGTTAGAATACGGATTAGGCTTATGGTGTTTAACTTCACTTTCAACAATATTTCAGTAATATCGTGGTGGTCAGATTGTATTGGTGAAGAAAACCGGAGTACATGGAGAAATCCACTGACCTGCGGCAAGTTACGAAATAACTTTATCACATAATGCTGTCGAGTATCCCTCGCGATGGCGGGATTCGAACTCACAACGTTAGTGTTGATAGGAACTGCTTGTAGAGTTTAATCCGACTACCATACCACCACGACGGTCCTCTTGTTACAATAAGATAGATAGACATAAATTATATGACTAATACAACTTTAAATTTGAAAAAATAAAAATAAAAAAGTTGTGTTCTGCTTCATAAGTATACAATACTTCAAATTAATTTTTCTCACAGTACATGACTCGTCATAACTTTGCTATGCAATAATGTGCATTCAAGTTCTCATAGTAAAATAATTGACGCCCATGTTTGCTTAAGCTAAATAATAACTTTAAAGCTCCAGTATGTATGTTTATATGTTAAAAAAAAATATTACACAATGTATGAAAGGTTAATTTACTTATCAAATTACAAAGATTAAAGGCAGTTAAAAAAAACATAACTTTTAAAGAGTTTACAAATTGAAAATCGTTATTCATACAATCTAAACCAGTTGTGTTTTATGTCCGTGTATCACTCGTTGTTTGTCCTTGTGTATTTTATCTTTTGGACATTGTGTTGTCTATTCTTCGATATACGGATTATGATTAACACTTTGCTATCTTCAATCTATGCTGGTAATGCCTGCTTTAAAAGCAGCATTAAATAGCTTTACTGATTTATATTTTGGACAAGTCTAGCAAGACAGTTTCTACAACGTGAACTGGATCTATCTCTGAATTGGTACCAACACGAACAACAAGAAATATCACACTGAATGTGTAGTGTAATATAAAATGTTGATAAGTCCAAAACTGTATGTCGTCGGTAAACCACGAGTAAGCACACTCCTATACTTATTTCGCCGTACTCGTGAATAGTTCACCTCATATCTGATTGGTCCCGCGGCGTTTGGATCAAGGGAGTTGTATGGATTTTATACCGTATTTGTATAATAAACAAAAACATTGTATTATATTATTTTGTTTTTGAGACGTACCGATCAACCCTGAGATTTGAGTAACGGATTGAGTGAAAATAATTAATTCAATTGACCCAACGATGATGAGTGAAGAGTATCAAATCATGATCATACGTGGGCTTCCGATGATTTTAATATTTAAAATAATGACCAAGATAAAGAAAAATCAGAAATGTAAACAATATTAGACACTACGACAATGTAAAATTAAATTAAGAGAAGAAACAAACCTTCAAGATTTTAAACAAACTTAATATGAACACGGGACAGATGAATCTATTTATTGTCAGGCTGTTTCAATCTATTAGTCTGTCACGTAAGCCATATTTTGCCTAGCCATCTGTATATTTAGATCTTGTTGATATGATATACACTTTGAATTTAGGAGCATTTAAATAAATTAATGTTGTTGTTGTTTGTATGCAACTTGAATATAAAGTAGCAAAGAGGTTATATTATCTATCGTACTTGTCATGAACACAGACTTGCGCAGATATAAATATATAGGTATCTTCAAACTCTTCTTAAGAACTATATATTTCAATAATAAATGTATCTATTAAACCATGACAGTGCCGATACACTAACTACTGGGTGGATGCAACCTTCGGGGACTAATAGTCCACAATATATATATACACTGATATCTACGTCTTACACTTAACGCAGTAATAGTTAGTTATCAGGAATCAGCGCAATTTCAGGAGAGCAGTTTTAAGTGACTAAAATAAATGTCTCCGCCATACATACACACAATTGTTAAACTTAGACACACAAACTCATGTTGCCAGTGTCCCCAATTCCTAGTTGCCCCTTTGGTTTTCATAACACTTTTACGATATCTTATAAGCATTGCAATAAGCCTGGTGGATGTGTTGTGGATTAATGTACGAAAATAGTCATGTTACGCTATAAGAAAACGATTACAAATATTCATTGCAAATATGACAGATCCACCCGCTTTTAATAATGTTGTTATGCCTGTTAAATTACAATGATCTCATTTAAAACCTCCAATACAACCATATGTACACCTTCCGTCAAATCTGTCACATATTATGTTGACACATGTCTCACACCAGAACTCACAATTGACACCATATATACCAGTACTATATTCTGAAAACTTAAAAGTTAGCACTAGTATGTACAGCCAGTCATAATGTACCATTTACAAAAAGCAATGGAGAATAAAAATACACAAAATTAAATTTTGTTTGCAAACATATCCCGCTTTGTACATGTGTCATAGTCATTCTAATTAATCCATTAATACATTTTGTGTTCATTTAGAATGATTCTTGATAATGTAATTTATGTATTTGTCTGTATTTGACAAAATGTCCCATTTTCATTAAAGTACCTAATTCACACTTCAGTGTGGGAAAAACAATTAAAAGGTGCTCGACTGTATTCCCATACGCTCTGACAACTTACAAAATATGGGAAACTCCCTACTTGTCTCTTTACTGCATCCTTACCTACTCGTACCTGCAGGTTTATAATTACTATGGACAGACGAGTCGCTAAAATTCTACCTCAAATAACTACATGGCGATTCCCGACATCAAGATCTCCAAAGTTCTCTCCTTCCTCCATGATTAGAGCCTTGACATTAATATTTCTAGATCTAATCCAGAGACTCATCCGAAGTGTTGGCGGTAACATTTGTCTTGTACCTTCCTACGCCAAAAGCAACGAACAACTGAACCTATGCCAACATCAGGAACGTCATTAACCCTGACACTCAAATCCACAATAGGGTCATCGCAAAGCTGTGACACTAAGGGCATAGTCAACCTCCTACCAATATCACAACACTGGGCACTAGATATATCAAAAAGTTGGGAAACGGAACCCTGAACCGTCAGACAATCCCTGACTACATGACCATTAGCAGGAACATCAGCAAACCTGGTATCCATCGCGACAGAAGGGTCAACTGATAGCTAGGACACCAAAGGATTAATAAATCCAGTATCATCTGGGGATAGGGAGCTCTCGTTATCTTGAGCCATCGGATTACTGGTAGAGGGGAACTAGCAATAGGACGGATAGAAGTAGATGCAACTCTAATTAAGGTGGGTGGATCTAACTGGCCGAGTCATGGAGGTGGATATGACTCTCAATTAGGTGATTACGAGTCTAGAGTCTCCAACGCCCGAGGTGGCGGTGAAAGATACCATCAAAGAATTATTAACAGGACCGGAGTTGATCGTTTATATGCACATCAATCCCTAAACGGGGGTAGATAGTGAAGCAATCACTGACGCACAACATAGTTCTGCTCTGATAAAATCCCCATACACTACGACCATGATACAGTCTAACCTATCACCAGTATCCGGGGATAGACAACATTGGTATTGATTGATTGATATGTGTTTTGCAGTAGTTCAGTTATATCTTGGCGTGAACAGATTGTATTTCTTAACTCAGGTACATATAAGATCCTTAGAAATAAAACACTTGTTTGTAAAACAATCCGATTATGTGTACACATAAAAGAAACATTAGACAAATAAAACCATACGTTGAGAACCTATGCTGTCTAGCTACAGTTTTGTATAGAAATTGATTTCTTTAAAATTTCAAAATTGCATTGCCTGCGACATTTGTAAATAAATCATATAAATTGTTGACAGTGTAGAATGTCAGCATCATTTACGCAGTCGATTACAGCAGGTTGTATTGGATAATTGAAATTACACGGACATGTTCCTCGTTATTCATCATAAAATGCTTAAAATCGGTATATGGAATAGAACGATTGGATATAGGGTCATACAAAGCGTCTTAACATCCTCGTTTACCGAGTCGTCTAACCATGGTTCACTGACTGAATTTACTGCCGCTCTGGATTTTAAAACATATATCTTTACTCAGATTTATTTTTGATGTCCCGAAAGACAATCTGCATAATTATGTAATATGTAACAATATACATTTTCGCACATATTCGTCGATTTGCATACTTCACAATGCATGCTTTTGCTGTTTTCATTCCTTTGTTACATATACAGTACTGCATGTACATCTAGGGTGTGCTTAACTGTAGATGATCCTGGATAAGAGTGTACACCCCGCACATGAACATAACAAGCATTGACTTGGAAACTATTGTAAGGTTAGATACGTAAAATTGGTACGTTCACAGATGGAAATGAACGGCCAAACGTTTTTTTTTATTGTAGGGGACCTTTGTTAGACAAATAAATAATTTTACATTTAATTTTGAAATTGTTCTAGCTGTGTGGGGTTTTATTTTTGTTTTTATTGTTAAATATATTAGCCCGTCCCTCCTATGTTTGAGGAACTTTACGTTCCTGTCATGTGATATATTTTTCTGGTTTTGTTGTTAGAATAAGGATTAAGCTTATGGTCTTTAACTTTACTTTCAACAATATTTCAGTAATATCGTGGTGGTCCGTTTGTATTGGTGAAGAAAACAGGAGTACACGGAAAAAACCACTGACCTGCCGCAAGTTACGTAAAAACTTTATCACATAATGCGGTCGAGTATCCCTCGCAATGACGGGATTCGAACTCACAACGTTAGTGTTGATGGAAGAGTTTAATCCGACTACCATACGACCACGACGGCTCCTTGTTGCAATAAGATAGATAGACATAAATTATATTACTAATACAACTTTAAATTAAAAAAAAGATAAAAATAAGAAAGTTATGTTCTGCGTCATGAGTATCACAATACTTCAAATTTATTTTTCTCACGGTACATGACTCGTCTTTGCTATGCAATAATGTGCACTCAAGTTCTCATAGTAAAGTAATGGACGCCCATGTTTACTGAAGCTAAGCAATAAGCTTAAACCTCCATTATGTATGTTTATATGTTAAAGATATTACACAATGTATGAAAGGTTGATTTAATTAAAAACTTACAAAGATTAAATGCAGTTAAAAAGGCATAACTTTTAAAGAATTTATAAAATGAAAATCGTTATTCATTCATTCTATGCCAGTTGTGTTTTATGTTCGTGTATCACTCGTTGTTTGTCTTTGTGTATTTTATCTTTTGACTATTCTATTGTCTGTTCTTCTTCGATATACAGATTATGATTAACACTTTGTTGTTTTCAATCTCTGCTGGTAATGCCTGCTTTAGAAGCAACATTAAATAGATTTACTACTTTATATTTTGGACAAGTCTAGCAAGACAGTTTGTAAAGCGTGAACTGGATCTATCTCTGAATAGGTATCAACACCAACAACAGTAAATATCACACCGAGTGTGTAGTATAATGTAGACTGTTGACAATTCCAAAACTGTATATCGTCGGTAGCCCACGAGTGAGCGCACTCGTTGTTTTAGACCAACTTAATATGAAAACGTGACAGTTACATCTATTTATTGTCGGGTTTTTTCAATCCATTATAGTCTGTCACGTAAGCCATATCTTTACCTAGCCATCCGTATATGTATATCTGGTTGATATGATATACACTTTGAATTTATAGGGGCATTTAAATAAATTAATGTTATTAAATTAAAGTTGTTGTTTGTATGCAACTTGAATATAAAGTAGCAAAGAGGTGAGGTTATATTATCATGAACACATACTTGAGCAGATATATATTATTTATCGTATATATACCTTAGTTACTTGTGACGAACAGATACTTGCGCCGGTATATTTTATTTAGCGTATATATTACACCTTAGTTACTAATGACAAACACATACTTGAGCAGGTTGTACGCCTTGCCACAATGAAGTTTAACTAAACTAAAAGGAAATTTTGCAGGTGAGAATATTTATTTTTATGTAGAATGATATGATTGAATTATTATATTTTACATATAGATTTAAGTCTCCTTTGTACGATGTGTTGAACAATCAGATCTGATAAATTCACTTATTATTTTCAGAAAAGCATATATACACCATTGAGGCTTATTTAATATTTAATTTTAGATGAAAATAATTCATTTAGTCACTATATTGTTATATGTTGTATGCTTTATTAATTTAGCAAAGTTATGAATAATATACTCTCCTTTTGTAATAAAGCTGTTGATTATAAAAAAAAAAAAAAGAAGTTATGTATGTGTTCATGGAGCGCAATCTTAAATTTTCAGTGTAGTCTTGTGTAGAACATTATGCGACGTTTTATCAATATTAGCTCACCTGGCGATGAAATGCTATGTAAACTTTTGCCATCATTTGGTGTCCATCGTCTGTCCTCTGTCATCTGTTAGCTTTAAGCATTTTAATATTATCTGGATTTGCTTAGCCAAATAATTCGCAACTTGGTAGGAAGCATCTATGGAATGTCTTCTATAATGCTCTTGGTTGACAATAGTGTTCTTAAAATGTATCTACTTACAAATACTGTTATTAACTTTTATTTCTTTAAATTTATGTTTATGTATTTGGTAAGACCATTTGTTGGAAGCATATGACTTCGTCTCAGGCTGATATGAGGGTCTGCGATTGAAATGGAAATTGTCATGTATTATTCTCTATATAAATAATCGTATTATATATTTCTCCATTAATTTTCTTTATACGAGCATAACAATATTGGACATTATTAAGTATATAGATTTTGTATTTGTAGACTGACGACGTAAAATGCAGTTTCTTAAAACAGCAATAGTTGTAGTGATTGTACTTTTCGGTGTAGCATCATCATGTCCTAGTGTCTGTAGTTGTACTGACACTTCAGATGGAGTTACTGTTGAACAGAAGATTGGATAGTATTCCAAAATATTTACCTGATAACACTTATAACTTGTAAGTCCCTAGTTACACTCATGTTAGGTTGAATTAGTTGTATTTATTATTATGAATATATAATTCTTAAATAAGGGGAAGAAAAAAAAAATACTTCAGAAATGTATGTGCTGCCCGAGAGACGGTAAAAGGCGAGGGGTACCCATATGACTGGGGACTATAATGACCAAAATCGGCCCAGCTGCAATGTCGATATTTAAAATTCAAAAATATGTTCATAATACCGTATGTCAATATGTGTATTTATTCCCGTCCAGCGAACCAATAAACCTGGGGAATGAAAAGCTATACATTGCATGTTTGTCCATAAGTTAGAACACAATGTATCATTGTAGTATCTTTCATAAAAAGACGTCACACTAGAATAAGCAAAACCATAAATTTGACTTTGTATACAATGATGATTGAACATGTTCTGTATTTAATATGAATTTAAATTAACAGTAGTATATAATGCACGTAATGGACATATTATGGTATCACATATTGTGTTTGTTTCTGATTTCATATGACCTTTTGCGAGATTTCAAAGAAACACATGCAGGTTTATGAAATATATATGATACAATATTTCTCTATAGTACCATATCGTATGAAAATGGATCATAATGTGGCATTTGTCAACTCTATGACACTGCCAAAACACGTTGCTTTCTCAGAGAAGAACGGATAACAAAGGTATAATTATGATGTTATTGGTAGAGACAAATCTTGCTTTGTCAAAATCCATTCAAGATCATGATGCATACTTCGTCAATGGTTTCTCAGGAATAAAGATAGAAAATTAGCCTAAATCTGTAATTCCAGCTTCCGCTATATAAATGATCTTCTGTCACAGAACAATTCTCGAATTGGTGATAAACTACATCGCATCTATCCAAATTAGATTGAACTTAAATATATTACTTTAAATGGACAACGGAGGAAGATTAAAAACAAACCTCTACCACAAACGCGATGACTTCACTTTTCCAATAATCAACTTTCATAAGTAGCAATATTCCACCATCACCCGTGTATGGAATTTATATTTCATAATTCAGACATTATGCTAGAGCTTGTACCCAGTACAGTGATTTTATGGACAGAGCTTAGCACTGTCGTAAATTCCACTTAAACAAGGCTACGTTGCTGATAGGTTGAAGTTCTCGCTTCAAAATATCTAAGGTCGTTACCACAATCCGGTTGACCGTTATGAAATATCTATATCTCAAATGACAATAGACCTTGTACTTTTTACGTAGATGTTTTCTTTCCTCTATGAGAACCAAGACTTTTACCGGATTTGGCTCAATGAGTTAGGCAGTTGGATTACATAACAACGCACACAAGTTTATCACCAATAGGGCATGGGTTCATGCTTGTCCTTGTAAATTACAAAAAAATATGTACTCGAGTCCTAGCCACAAATGATAAAGTTTACCAGTTGCTTTCCCATGATCGGTGGTTCTCTTTGGGCACTCCGGCTTCTTCCACCACTAAAACTGGTCGCCATTATATAGCTCAAATATTGCTGAAAGTGGCGTGAAATACAATTAATCAAATCAAATTAAATCAAATCGGAATTGACCGTATATGTGAATAACACGAAGGGTGTCTTGTAAGAAGCAGGAATTGCTTACCCTTCTCGAGTTCCGTGTTGTGATGTCCGTTACGATTTTCGAAATTGAAGCGATGTTCGGTTCGTCTTTACCCCCAGTTGTCCATGTGGTGCTTACGTTATTTGTGTGCTTTTTGGGCATAATGGTGTCCAATACATATTGTGTTGTGGTTTTGCTTTTTTTCTTCTTCGTCTTGTGTACCATATATTGTCAATTTCTCTAGATTGTTCATTTTAGATGGCCCCTTCGGTATTTTCTTACGTTAATTTATGACAAAAAGAGACTGTTTCAATTTTTCCAATATAAATTGTGTTCACCTTATAGCAATGTAGGTGCTACACCACTAATTCACTAATCAGAACTTAGAGCATATACAAAAGTAGTTCCTTTTAAAGAAAAAAGTTCCTTTCACTTTAAGTTAAAAACATAAGTATTATTTTGAGTCCAAATTTGTAGTTGTATTTTAATACCTCTATGGGGGAATTTATGCATGAACTATGCACATTGAATGAGTAACCACACTATGTCAATGGATGTTACTGTTAATGTTCTATAAAAATTAAAGTAATTAACTTATTGAATATCTGCAAAATGTATATAAGAACTGTTAGCTTTTACTTAGCATTAAACATCACAATCATGTTGACCGTTCCGAACTATCCATGTCTCCGTTTTATGTAGATGTTTTATTTCCTGTTTCACTGACAATACTTTTTCCGGACTTGACTATTTATGACGGAGGGTGTCTTATAAGAAACAGGTAGTGCTTACCTGCGCGAGCATCTGGGTGCACGAGCGTGCTAGTTATGTGATTTGATCTCTATCAACACTCACCAATACCCCGTTTATTATTAACCTTGTTTAAGAAATATTAGAAAGCCAATATTTTAATA
>MJUT01025152.1:0-11409 GCA_002080005.1 Gigantidas platifrons
AGGCATCTGTTGTTGATGTTATACAGCTTGTATGTCAGCGTGGCAGTGTTGTCACGGGGAGGTATCTATTGTTGATGTTATACGTCAGCGTGGCAGTGTTGTCACGGGGAGGTATCTATTGTTGATGTTATACGTCAGCGTGGCAGTGTTGTCACGGGGAGGTATATGTTGTTGATGTTATACGTCAGCGTAGCAGTGTTGTCACGGGGAGGTATCTGTTGTTGATGTTATACAGCTTGTATGTCAGCGTTGCAGTGTTGTTACGGAGAGGTATCTGTTGTTGATGTTTTACGTCAGCGTGGCAGTGTTGTCACGGGGAGGTATCTGTTGTTGATGTTATGCAGCTTGTATGTCAGCGTGGCAGTGTTGTCACGGGGAGGTATCTGTTGTTGATGTTATACGTCAGCGTGGCAGTGTTGTCACGGGGAGGTATCTGTTGTTGATGTTATACAGCTTGTATGTCAGCGTGGCAGTGTTATCACGGGCAGGTATCTGGTGTTGATGTTATACAGCTTGTATGTCAGCGTGGCAGTGTTGTCACGGGGAGGTATATTTTGTTGATGTTATACGTCAGCGTGGCAGTGTTGTTACGGGGAGGTATCTGTTGTTGATGTTATACAGCTTGTATGTCAGCGTGGCAGTGTTGTCACGGGGAGGTATCTGTTGTTGATGTTATACAGCTTGTTGGTTATATACAGTATACGATGAGGTGTTTTACTTTCTTAAATGTTGGTATTTATTGAACAGAGTCAGATCGCAAAGTATGTTGAAAAGTGTTTGTGGAGAGCTAAGTATATGGAAGCTACACAATAGTATCCAGTTAAAGAAATGGTGAAAATGTGTAGTTTGAACCCGAAAGTGGATTTGTTTTTGCGCTTTATTTTGCATTATCTTTGGCTATGGGTTGTCAATTTAGAAAATCTGACCCCCCTCTCTTTCCGGACCATTCCTAAGACTTGCTTCATACTTTCATGTCCAGTCTTAAAGCCACCCCTCCCCCCACACACACACCAACTGTATGGTTCACTCCTACTGCTTGCAGACCCCACCTTCCGGGTTAGTCCTACGTCAGCTATATCATAGCGCTCAATTTTATTGGTGGAGGGAATCGAAGAGATCCACCGACCTGATGGAAATCCCTGACAAACTATCACCTAATGTTGTATCGAGTGCACCTCGCCTGAGAAGGATTCTAACTCACAACGTTAGTGGTGATATGCACTGATGGCACATATAGTTATAAATCCAACTTGCATATTATCAGGACCACGACGATCCCATCTGTTTTCTAAAAATAGACAGTTAAATGATAAAACATTGAAATAAGTTAATAAGTTTCTTCCTCAAGAATTGTTTATCTGTCTTACTGTATATTTTGTAGTTAATGCGAATTTTATTGAATTTTGCAAACTGATAGAATTAACAAAACTTAAAAAGCAGTATTTTATACTTTAATTTCTATTACAGAGATAATTTTTTTCAACTGAATTTAAGTGATTTTCAAAAGTATAGATAGTGGTTTATGATTTCGTACCTAACATTTAAATGTTTTTGTTTGTTAGTATCATATTTACCTAATGACAGTATGGAGAGTACACAGGGTGGCGGATAGTATGCATGTTAAACTGTATACATGTTAAACGGGTAGTATAGTATGGAGGCTCCACTGGGTGGTGGGTCAGTATCATATTTACCTAATGATAGTATGGAGAGTACACAGGGTGACGGGTAGTATACATGTTAAACTGTATACATGTTAAACGGTATGTATGCTAAACGGTATGTATGCTAAACTGTATGTGTGCTAAACTGTATGTATATTAAATAGTATGGAGAGTACAGAGGGTGGCGGGTAGTATACATGTTAAACTGTATACATGTTAAACGGTGTGTTTGTTAAACTGAATATATGTTAAACGGTGTGTATGTTAAACTGAATGTATGTTAAACGGCATGGATGTTAAACTGAATGTATGTTAAACGGTGCGTATGTTAAACGGTATGTATATTAAATGGTATGGATGTTAAACTGTATGTATGTTAAACGGCGTGTACATTAAGTGGTCCGTTTGTTAAACGGAATCTATATTAAACTGTATGTATAATAAGCGGTATGTATGCTAAATGGTATGGATGTTAAACTCTGTGTGTGTTAAACGGTGTGTATGTTCTTACTCCTAACTGCTATTCCCTTAACAGAGAATCAAGAAGTGTTTGAAGATACCATAGGGGTAATAATAATCTGTATATCTAAGAAGAACAGACAACACAATGTCCAAAAGAAAAAGTATAAAATGACAAACAACGATCTACAAAACATACACATAAAACTAAAGATCGAGTAACACGAACCCCACTAAAAACCGGGGATGAACTCAGGTGCTCCGGAAGGGTACACAGTTCCTGCTCCACTAGTGGCACCCGTCGAGTTGATCTAGTTACAAACCCGGTGATAAGTCATGAATCAGGAAAGGACGGGAAGTGGAACACATTCGTGGTCATATGTGAAACAGATATTCCATAACGGTCAACCAAGTCGTGGTGGTGACCGTAAAACTTTCGAAGTGATGACTTCAACTTAGCCAAGAGGAACCCTTGTTTCAGTAGCTTCTTTGTTAGCAGCAAACCTCTATCAAAGAAATCCTGATAGGAACCACAAGCTCTGGAATATCGTATCAACTGAGGAATATATACTCCATATACAGGTGCTGCTGGAATGTTGCTACATATAAATTGAAATCATCTCTTTTGTCGTAAAGTTTCGTTCTTAACCGCCCCTCACTGTCAATTTCGAGGTGTAGGTCAAGGTATGAAGCAGACATAGCTGTATTTGTGGTATCTTTTATTTCAAGCTCAATGGGATAGATGCGATCAACGAAATCACCAATCCTAAAATTATTTAGTGAAAGGACATTATCTATATATTATAGCAGAATTAAAGGATCGGGATAGCTTCTTTTCGTTTTTCTTGAGAAGTCCCTGTATGAAGTGTGCCTCATACGAATAAAGGAACAAGTCGATGAGAAGAGGAGCACTTTTTGTACCCATAGGTATGCTGACAGTCTGTTGAAAAAGACGTCCACCAAAGATAACAAATATGTTGACAATCAAAAACTCGAGCATGTTGATGATATCGGTCTCAGAGAACATTTTGATAAAATTAGGTGCATTTTCGTAATATTTTAGGTTAGATCCAGACTGCTTTAAAACTCTTCCGATCCCCTCAGCTCACTTCCGGTATATGAAGGCCGTTGTGGTCGTGATAGTATGGTAGTTGGATTTACAACTATATGCATAATCAGTGCCTATCACCAATAAAGTTGTGAGTTCGATCCCCGTTCATGGCGAAGTGTACTCGATACAACATTATGTGATAAATTTGTCAGTGATTTGCAACAGGTTGGTGGTTTTCTCCGGGTACTCCTGTTTACTCCACCAATAAAACTGACCGCCACGATATAACTGACATATTGTTACTCCACCAATAAAACTGACCGCCACGATATAACTGACATATTGTTACTCCACCAATAAAACTGACCTCCACGATATAACTGACATATTGTTACTCCACCAATAAAACTGACCTCCACGATATAACTGACATATTGTTACAAGTGGCGTTACATACCATAAACCAACCACTTCAGGTTTTTAGTTTGGACATGTGCTTCTCATTTTCAGTTGTCTGTGTTAAATATATGTGAATTGTTCCTGCAACCCCCCTTATTTATCATGGTTTTATCGGGGTTTTTTACCATTGTTTTGACTTGGTATCTACTTACTTTATTTACTTATATTAATGAGGTTGTATTTTGTTCTATATCCAATCAGAAACGGTTATCAGAAAAGTGACAGATGTTGTTACAAGTGAATTAATGACTAATTTTTCCCTATGATACCATTTTTATTCCTTAGATACCATCTTTCATCACAACGTAATAATTGTTATTTTCTTTGTCAGACAGCAATGAAGGACAGTTTGTTTGTTTGTTTGTTTGTTTGGTGGTGTTTAACGCTACTTTCAACAATTTTTCAGTTATATCGTGGAGGTCAGATTTAATGGTGGATTAAACCACCGACCTTGTCGCAAGTCACTGACAATGTTTATCACATAATGCTGTACACCTCGCCCTGATCGAGATTCAAACTCACAACATCACTGATTGCATAGGTAGTTGTACATCCAACTACCATGCGATCACGGCCACGACCGCCCCCTCCCAATGAAGGTCAGACTACTCGTGATGTTAATATATATAAGATCACAGATGTCCACCACCTGTACACTGACTTATCAAAAGATACTCCTGACATTTACAATTTTGATTCGAGGGTTATGGTGTTTAACACACTTTCAACAGTACTTCAATAATATCGTAGCGGTCAGTTTTACTTGTGTAGGAAACCGAAGTACCCAGAGAAAAACTCCGACTTTCCGCAAGTCACCGACAAACTTTATAACATAATGTTGTATGGAGGACACCTCGTCATGAGCGGGTTCGAATTCACAATGTTAGCGGTGATAGACACTAATTTTCCAGGTATTTGTAAATCCAACTGCATTACGATCACGACCATCACAGCTCCGGAAATTTTATAACAAGATAAAGTAAGTAACATATGGAAAAAATAGATATCTACTTTATGCTTATGAATTTATAAACATGCTGTGAATTAGCAACACAAACCCAAAATTAGCTAAAACTTGTTAGTAATGGTTATCGTCACTTTCTATGGAAGCCAGGTGTTGCCATTTCGCGTTTGCACCTTACAATTTTTACAAAGCGAAAGTGGAAACGTTTTCGCCTTTCCGATTTGTAAAGAATATAAAGAGAAAGGCACAAACACGAAATATAGTCGCTCCTGGCTTCCATATGTCAGCTATTATAAATATTGTGACTATCAAGCTTACTGGGAAAGGATAACAAGGACAGACTGGTGAAAATCTTTGTCCTGGCGTCCTTGGATAGAAGTCAGGATACATTAACATTTGAGACTGGATTGGGGATCGAACTCACACCACCAATGTAAGGGTTCTGGTCAGAAGTCAACTACCCTGTTACCTAGTCCCATCCCATCCCCTACCCTGTTACCCAGTCCCATCCCATCCCCTACCCTGTTACCCAGTCACATCCCATCCCCTACCCTGTTACCCAGTCACATCCCATCCCCTACCCTGTTACCCAGTCCCATCCCATCCCCTACCCTGTTACCCAGTCCCATCCCATCCCATACCCTGTTACTCAGTCACATCCCATCCTCTACCCTGTTACCCAGTCCCATCCCATCCCCTACCCTGTTACCCAGTCTCATCCCATCCCCTACCCTGTTACCTAGTCCCATCCCATCCCCTACCATGTCACCCAGTCCCATCCCATCCCCTACCCTGTTACCTAGTCCCATCCCATCCCCTACCCTGTTACCCATTCCCATCCAATCCCTTCCCCTACCCTGTTACCCAGTCCCATCCCATCCCTTCCCCTACCCATTTTCTTGAAATTAAACATGAAATAGATCATATCTAATAATAAGCAAGTCAGATGTTCTTCATCTAACAAGTTATGAAATTCTAACATTTAGTTTCAATTATGACTGATGAAAATTGTGTTTCAACATTGATCTTTTTGAACTATTTAGCTTACAGTTAAAAATAACATTTTACATGCATTTCTATGAATTGTTCTTACAAAGAAAGTTTTTTTAAGGATTTACTTATTTTCGTCGTTGTAGGCGCAATAACACCCCTCCTTCATGTAGGCGTGGATGATCAACATGATTTCAGCAAATCTCAATCTCCTCTTCAAAAGGACAATCATTGCCGAAATTTTACTTCCATTTGATTCAGAAGTTTTGCAGTAAAAGCTTAAAATGTGAAAACAAGTGAAGACAATAGCTTGCATGGCCTTGGGATAGGTGAGCTTAATACTAAATTGACTATGTGTTCTTAAGATGTCCATAAAATAAAATAAACAATACATGCGAAAATCTGACAGATATTGGTATTTAAACAGAGTATAAGTGAGTTTCTCTCTGATATTATTACTGATTTTCATGCTGTTTTAATAGATATGAAAGTTAACAGGTAATTATCACCAGTAGTCTATAATAGTTGTACTGACTGTGACTTACAGAGTGGCTGTACTATCTTATAGACATGAAAGTTAACAGGTAATTATCACAAGTAGTCTATAATAGTTGTACTAACTGTGTCTTACAGAGTGGCTGTACTATCTTATAGACATGAAAGTTAACAGGTAATTATCACAAGTAGTCTATAATAGTTGTACTAACTGTGTCTTACAGAGTGGCTGTACTATCTTATAGACATGAAAGCTAACAGGTAATTATCACAAGTAGTCAATAATAGTTGTACTGACTGTGACTTACAGAGTGGCTGTACTATCCTATAGATATGAAAGTTAACAGGTAATTATCATCAGTAGTCTATAATAGTTGTACTAACTGTGTCTTACAGAGTGGCTGTACTATCTTATAGACATGAAAGTTAACAGGTAATTATCACCAGTAGTCTATAATAGTTGTACTGACTGTGTCTTACAGAGTGGCTGTACTATCTTATAGACATGAAAGTTAACAGGTAATTATCACCAGTAGTCTATAATAGTTGTACTGACTGTGTCTTACAGAGTGGCTGTACTATCCTATAGATATGAAAGTTAACAGGTAATTATCATCAGTAGTCTATAATAGTTGTACTGACTGTGTCTTACAGAGTGCTTGTATATTGATTGGCCACTTCTTGTGTAATAAATCAGCAGCCAAAGATTTGATGTGAGGTGTTCTGGAGGTAAACGGTTCTTATTTTTAAATTTAACTACATTGTAGTCAGGTTCCTATTTTTGGAGAAAGAATTTTATGATTTTATTTTTTCTCATGTTTTTTGTGTGTTTTTGTCGTTTTTATTATGAAATGCTACGAAAAATGACAACACAATGGAGAAATTCTAGCCAATTCGAATGACTTGTCACGTAATATATTTGAAGAAGATGTCTTGGTATAATAAGAGGCTATGAAGGTCATCATACCTTTCAATTCAAGCGCTACGAAATGTTACAACACTTCTACAGAACCCACAATTCTGCCCAGTCTGATGATTTCTTAAGCACCTCTTAGAGAAACATTTGTTTATCATATTGTATTGTCATACAAAACAAGACAAATGGATAAGACACAAGTTGTAAACGTATGAAGTCTTCTCCGGTACATATAAACACTAGCAAAGACAATATATTACAAATACAGATAATATGAACAAATACTATTGCAAAAATTGAATATAACATAACAGGACAAAAACAGTCCTATTGGTTAGAATATAAAAGTCAGTTTTGTATAATATGTATCTTTAAACACAAATACGGGAATGTATATACATACAAGGTCGTTGTCTTCTGATGTATATTCAATAAATAAATTTACTAGACAAATCTTTTAGGATTAAGAATGTATTTTTGGACGAGTAAGAACAGTTTAGAGTGTTTGTCGTTTTAAAAGAAGCATTTCCAAATAATCTATTTTCGATATCTATTTCAAAACCCAAATTTCTCATGCCACGGAATAGTTGTATTCTGTGTACACTATATACATTGCATGTTAAAAAGAAATGGTCTATTTTTTATATTTTTTATTTTATTCTATTTTTTTTTTAATTACATAGAAAAACATTAATTGACATGAAAGATGCAAAATTATATATATAGTCTGACCCTGTGGTTTTCAACGAAAAATGTAGGTATAATTTTAAAAAGGATAAAGAACCAATGATTGTCCATGTCCATAAAAAATAACCTTATGCAAACGAGTCTGAGTGATTTTTAGGGGGATGGGAGGAGGGGGTAGCACCACTCCCTAAAGTGCAATGGTAAATCTCCACTTGTGGATAGTTTACTTGTTCATGAAACATTCTTATACTAATCGTGTTGATCAAGTACAAAGCGGACATCATCATCATCTCATTGACAATTGACTTGTTCTCGCCATGATGTAGCTGAAAAATTGCTGAAGTGGCCTTAAACAACAATCACCCACTCACTCTTCATTTAATGAATCAATAAGGTCATTGAATCGAGTCTCCTGTAGATAAAGTATTACACATATGACAACATCTGCGTCACGGTTTTAGAAAATAATACTAATCGTACTTTATAACAACGTTACTCGGTTCAGTTATATGTTGGTTCCGCCATTTTACTTTCGTATGGAGGGGTCGTCGTGGTCGTGATCGTATGATAGTTGGATTTACAATTACCTGTTAAATCAGTGCCTATCACCACTAACGTTGTGAGTTCGAACCCCAGTCAAGCAATGTGTACTCGATACAAGATAATGTGATAAAGTTCGTCAGTGACTTGCGACAGGTCTGTGGTTTTCTCCGGGTACTCCGGTTTCGCCCATCAATCAAACTGACCGCCACGATATAGTTGAAATATTGTTGATAGTGGCTTTAAACATCATAAACCAAACCAAGCCAAACAAAACCATCAGCATAGCAAAGACAAGCTATAACAGTTTGTTCCGCTCACAATAAAACCATTTAACTGTTTCGAAAACTGTCATTTTTCCGCCAATCGTATATATATAGTGACACCTGTCTAAACCGAACCCTGAATTAACCGGAATCCTACATAACCTGAACTTTTAATAAAGTCCCAATGTACACTATCTTTGTTAATTTAACCTGTTTAACCTGAAAACTTCTCTATTCCGAACACAAACTTAGTCCAAAGGAGATTCTGTTTAGACAGGTTTCACTGTATATTGATATAGTCAAATGTTGTTTTTTATTTACAGGATCTATTATATCCACAATGTATGGTATTGTTGTTTAATATACAGCATCTACATTTACAGTTACTTCCCCTTGATACATCTTTTTATTTACAGGACCTATTACATCCACAATGTATGGTATTGTTGTTTAATATACAGCATCCACATTTACAGTTTCTTCTCCTTTATCATCTTTTTATTTACAGGAACTATTACATCCACAATGTATGGTATTGTTGTTTAATATACAGCATCTACATTTACAGTTTCTTCTCCTTTATCATCTTTTTATTTACAGGATCTATTACATCCACAATGTATGGTATTGTTGTTTAATATACAGCATCTACATTTACAGTTACTTCCCCTTGATCATTTTTTTCAATAGTTACATAGTTGATTATATTTCAACCGAAATGTCCGGGAAATCAAATCTTACCGACGAACATGGAGTTAAATCAAGGCTTGGGGTAATCAGATGAAAGAACGATTGATAAAAAGAAAGAAAAAAGAAATCAAAATGCCCACTGTATTTTCTGTATAATACTCTAGGTCATTCTCTGGCATGACATTAGTGTTGTGTATAATACTCTAGGTCATTCTCTGGCATGACATTAGTTTTGTGTATAATATTATAGGTCATTATCTGGCATGACATTAGTGTTGTGTATAATACTTTAGGTCATTCGCTGGCATGACATTAGTGTTGTGTATAATACCCTATGTCATTCTCTGGCATGACATTAGTTTTGTGTATAATATTATAGGTCATTATCTGGCATGACATTAGTGTTGTGTATAATACTCTAGGTCATTCTCTGGCATGACATTAGTGTTGTGTATAATACTTTAGGTCATTCTCTGGCATGACATAAGTTTTGTGTGTAATACTGTAGGCCATTCTCTGGCATGACATTAGTTTTATGTATAATACTTTAGGTCATTATCTGGCATGACATTAGTGTTGTGTATAATACTTTAGGTCATTCGCTGGCATGACATTAGTGTTGTGTATAATACTCTAGGTCATTCTCTGACATGACATTAGTGTTGTGTATAATACTCCACGTTATTCTCTGGGATGACATTAGTGTTGTGTATAATACTCTAGGTCATTCTCTCGCATGACATCAGTGTTGTGTATAATACTCTAGGTCATTCTCTGGCATGACATTAGTGTTGTGTATAATACTCTAGGTCATTCTCTGGCATGACATTAGTGTTGTGTATAATACTCTAGGTCATTCTCTGGCATGACATTAGTGTTGTGTATAATACTCTAGGTCATTCTCTGACATGAGATTAGTGTTGTGTATAATACTATAGGTCAATCTCTGGGATGACATTAGTGTTGTGTATAATACTCTACGTCGTTCTCTGGCATGACATTAGTATTGTGTATAATACTCTAGGTCATTCTCTGGCATGACATTAGTGTTGTGTATAATACTCTACGTCGTTCTCTGGCATGACATTAGTGTTGTGTATAATACTCTAGGTCATTCTCTGGCATGACATTAGTGTTGTGTATAATACTCTACGTTATTCTCTGGGATGACATTAGTGTTGTGTATAATACTCCAGGTCATTCTCTAGCATGACATTAGTGTTGTGTATAATACTCTAGGTCATTCTCTGGCATGACATTAGTGTTGTGTATAATACTCTAGGTCATTCTCTGGCATGACATTAGTGTTGTGTATAATACTCTACGTCGTTCTCTGGCATGACATTAGTGTTGTGTATAATACTCTACGTCATTCTCTGGCATGACATTAGTGTTGTGTATAATACTCTAGGTCATTCTCTGGCATGACATTAGTGATGGTTATAATACTCTACGTCGTTCTCTGGCATGACATTAGTGTTGTGTATAATACTATAGGTCAATCTCTGGCATGACATTACTGTTGTCTATTATACTATAGGTCATTCTCTGGCATGACATTAGTGTTGTGCATAATACTCTAGGTCAATCTCTGGCATGACATTAGTGTTGTGTATAATATTCTAGGTCATTCTCTGGCATGACATTAGTGTTGTGTATAATACTCTAGGTCATTCTCTGGCATGACATTAGTGTTCTGTATAATACTCTACGTCGTTCTCTGGCATGACATTAGTGTTGTGTATGCTACTCTACGTCGTTCTCTGGCATGACATTAGTGTTGTGTATAATACTCTACGTCGTTCTCTGGCATGACATTAGTGTTGTGTATAATACTCCAGGTCATTCTCTAGCATGACATTAGTGTTTGTTATGTATAATACTCTAGGTCATTCTCTGGCATGACATTAGTGTTGTGTATAATACTCTAGGTCAATCTCAGGCATGACATTAATGTTGTGTATAATACTCTACGTCGTTCTCTGGAATGACATTAGTGTTATGTATAATACTATAGGTCAATCTCTGGCATGACATTAGTGTTGTCTATAATACTATAGGTCATTCTCTGGCATGACATTAATGTTGTGCATAATACTATAGGTCATTCTCTGGCATGACATTAGTGTTGTGTATAATACTCTAGGTCATTCTCTGGCATGACATTAGTGTTGTGTATAATACTATAGGTCATTCTCTGGCATGACATTAGTGTTGTGTATAATACT
>MJUT01025155.1:2161-13870 GCA_002080005.1 Gigantidas platifrons
ACACAAGTAAATGAGGATTGTGATCTTCACTTTCTGTACTGGATACTAACTAACATTACACAAGTAAATGAGGATTGTCATCTTCACTTACTGTACTGGATACCAACATTACAAGTAAGTGTCCTTACAAACAACGTTATATCGTGGAAGCTGCAAAGTGTTTTCTACCAAACCTCCTTCTAAACTTTCAACTTCTATTCTTGCAGTTGTCATTATTCTAGGACTTCTGCCAGTTCAGTTATTTTCTACGTCGTCGTCATGACCGGGTTGACCGTTACGAAATATCTTTTTGTCAAATGGCAATGAGTTGTTTCCCTTTTACGTAGATTTGTTTCTTTCCTCTATCACCGACAAGACATTTAACCGACCGAGTTATGAGTTACACGTCGGGTATCTTATACAAAATAGACCCCCCAAGTTTACTCTCAACAGTAGGCCACACTTGCTCAAATTGTGTCAACAGGGGATAGGAAAACTTATAAGGGTCGAATTCGTGTTTTTGACATGAGCATCAAGATATAACTCGCATCACACGGTCGACCTTATAACGGCACCGTCTGTAACTCACGGCTGATTATGCTCCTACTTTCTCCACTCATGATAACATCGGTTACCAACGATATACAGGTTTGCGCTATTCTGTTTTGTATTCATCTGTTTTGTCATGTTTGTACGGATTTAGATTCAATGTTAAGTATCCGATTTTATTTATTTATATCTCGTACACTTTGATAGCATTGCTAAAAGAATCCTTACATTAATATACTAGTAACCTGCCATAGATTGTGGGGTCGTCATGGTATTGATCGTGTGGTGGTTGGATTGACAACTGCTTGTATAATTAGTGCCTATCACTACTAAAGTTATGAGTTCGAATCCCAATCATGGCGATGTGTACTCGATAAAGTTTGTCAGTGGCTTGCAACAGGTCGGTGGTTTTCTCTGGGCACCCCGGTTTCCTCCACAATTAAAACTGACGGCTTATATAGCTGTGATATTGTTCAAAAGTGGTGTTAAACAAACATAACCATAACCATAAGCCTACACAGATCGTACTTTAATACTTTCATTTTATTAATTACATGCTCTTTAACTAGGAACATGCTTCAATCTACAAACAGTTTGCAAGAGGTATCGAGTTTATTTAAAATTAATGTTTAACATGTTTCTTTCAGACAATGTAAGACTTCCCATGCTGTCTTTCCGTGTAGACGACAAACACGTATGGTTCAACTGTTGCGGTTGATTTATATGCTGATAGTTATGTAAATGACAATATTCCTTAGCTAGATTATGACATTTTGTTTGAACTTGGTGCTCTCGTGGGATGTTTTGTGCTTCAAGGAGTTTGTTGCACGAATGTTCCTGTAAACCATCATAGACAACGGTATCTTCTATTAGTGTATCATGATGGGGACTTCCACCATGAACAGGACACTGTGGGTTATATGTACCCGACATCATGTTATCATTTTGATCATTTTGCATACTTGATGGTTTTTCTGCATCAATTACTGAAAGACAAGAAATTTTAATTTCATTTCATCAAATACATTTTGTAAGTATGATGTAGGTGTCCATAAATCATTTGATCAAAACAAGAGAAAGGTGTGTATCAAAATACCAAGCAGACAAAAGGAACAACATATTAGTGTAAATACCAAAAAGAAAAGTACAAAAATAGAAGAAATAACAACTTAGTTATACGTTGGCATAAATTTACTGACAGACTATGACTTTTCGGTCTTTTTATTTTCTTATTAGATCTAGCTGTTATAAAAGGCAATGTTATAAAATGTACATGGCAAGAAAATGTTTATTTTATCAATTTTGCCCAAATTAATTCCGAGGATAGCAATAAAAAGTTTCAAAAATTTTAATATCACTAGCGGAGGCGGAATATATTTTGGCCAAATCATAAGCATGATCGTATCATTTGGACCAAACATTTTATATTATATTATACAGATTGGCTAATTATTGATAAACTTAGAGCTAGAACTGATATTGATGGTATAAGACACGCACACAGTTCACACCAATGTAAATGTTTGTTTGTTTGTTTATTTGATGGTGTTTAACGCCATTTTCAGCAATATTTCAGTTATATCGTGCCGGTCAGTTTTATTGGCGGAGGAAACCGGAGGTTCCGGAGAAAACCAAGGACCTGTCGCAAGGCTCTAACAAACTTTATCACATAATATTGTACACCTCGCCCTGATCGAGATTCGAACTCACAACATTGCATAGGTAGTTGTAAATCCAACTACCATATGATCACGGCCACGACGGACCCTCAGTGATAATGTACACGGTGATAAACATGTAGGTAGTTTTAAACAACCAATTATTAAAGACTTATCTTAATCAAAATCCTACTTTCACCTCCCCGTTCTCTGGTAATGGACAGGCACGTTTCGTTTTAGCAGGAGGTGGATGGATTAGGTAGACTGTGTAAAATAACTACATTGTATATTGATTTGTAATTAGTCATTCTTGTTATCATATATTTCAGCCGAAATGTATACGTTTTTTGGCCCAACATCGAGCAACCCGAAGGGTGCCACTAGTGGAGAAGGAACTGTTTACCCTTCCGGAGCACCTTAGTTCACCCGCGGATTTTAGTGGGGTTCGTGTTGCTCGATCTTTAGTTTTCTGTGTAGTGTTTTGTAGAGTCGCTGTTTGTCCTTCTGTCCCTTTCCTTTGACGGTTCTTCTATTTGCGGATTCTGATTACCCCTTTGATATCTTCAAACTCCTCTTATTTATCCCAAAATGTGGATATCCCAAGAAAGATGACTTCGCTTGACTACATTAAATCGTTCATTAGTATTGTATTGGCACCTAATATTTCTTTTAATACATACATATATTTGTGCCACTGACCACATTCCAATATGTTGTTTTAATGTAGAATATCTTATTTAGTTTATAATCATTTTATTTGATCAATGATAGAAATCTAAGAGGATCAGACACGAGTTTTTCCAACTTATGAAGTATTCTCCAGTCTTTTAAGGCTTACTGTACATTTTTTCGTCTTGAAGTTTTCACAAAAAACCAACTAGTCTTCACACTTACCCTCTTTGTTTTTATTCAGTAACGGTTTACAACGACCTGTAAATATATATACATTTTTTGTATGGCATATTACTTTACAATTTATTTCTTGCATCCATGCCCTCATGCTTCGAATTCCGCGAAAAGCAATATTCAAACTAAAAGATTATGATCATGATCTTTTAGTTTAAATATTGCTTTTCGCGGAATTTATGCATACACATTTTCCCGTATTTTTCCTTAGTCAGTGTTAACATTTGTGTCATGTTCGTCCGTGCTACCCACTGGTGAAGCTACCATCAATCAAAATCTGACAAAACTCGTTCGGGTGAAATTTTGATAATAAATCAATGATTACCTCACTTCCAGCGGTTAAATATAGAGGTAGATATACCAGTAAAGGAAAAGCTCAAGAGAATCAAAAGGTTCACGTGGATGAAATGTTAGATCGAGTTGTGTCAGATGTAAATGGATGTAGCATATTAAATATAAAGATTTAAATCCGGCAGCCAATCACCAATTAATTATAGTATTTATGGAGCCATTGTGTATCTGACTTTCACCTTTAACAAAATAGTTAAACAGGTATTTTCTGATATTAGGTATTTCACTCCTGCTGTGACGGAACAGAAATTCCTCTATAATATTTATTCCTAAGAAAATTTATTATGTAATAAAAGTTCCAAAAGGAATTTATTTTATGTAATACATGTTCCACTGACATAATAAAAATACCAGTACAATGGAACATGTATTACATAAAATAATTTCCTATTATTATATAATAAATTTTCTCAGATACAAATATTATAAGGAACCAATAAGTTTAAAATGGAACAAATATTACATAAAATATTTTCCGATCCAGAAATAAATTTGTTAGGTACAAGTATTATATAATATTTATTCTGGTAGGTATAAGTATTACATAATATTTATTCTGGTATGTACAAGTATAAGTAACTTTTATTATATCATTTACCTATAATAAATGTGCCCCTCAAAGGTGGAACAAATGTCATACAGGTGGAATAAATATTCCATTAGACTTGTTCCATGGAATAAATATTATTCAATTATTTTTTCCTTTTGGAGAACAAATATTAGTAGGAACAAATATACGGTTACACTAGTACTTCTTTTAAATTGTATATGTTCCCATACGATATAACTGCAAAATATTAGTGTTAAAAAGCAAACAGTCGGTAAATCAATTATGACCAAAATACGCGTGTTGCAGTTACTTTACATGAAACTAAGCTACCAATACAAGCAGATGTATAAAACAAGAATATTAGTAAGTATGGATGTAAAAGAAAACAGGAGACTATAATTTTACAGACACATCTAAACAGTGCAATCATAGTTACTTACTTATTTAGTCATTGCTATGCCTTATGGCACATATGACAAGGGTGCAATCACAGAGTCAGTGCTAAATCGTAGATCAACAGGTAATCAGATANAATCTGTTGTCTGTGGACCACACCATAGAAGGACAAGACTCAAAAGCTCTCAATCCGCCTTTAGGGCATGCTCTTTGGTTCACAGTAGTGTAGGGGATATGGTATTTAACGCCACTTTCAACAATATTTCAGTTATATCGTGGCTGTCGGTTTTATTGGTGGAGGAAGCCGGAGTACCTGGAGAAAACAACAGACCTGCCGCAAGTCACTGACAAACTTTATCACATAATGTTGTATCGAGTACACCCGTCTGCGTTGGTAGCTTAGTAAAATCTTCACCCGCTCTTTAAATTTTATAAATAATTAAATATATATGGTCGATAAGGTCTGATGAATGTTTACATTACTACACTTACAGTATTTATATAAAGCGACCGCTATAATTACGGAGACTACAATGCTGGTTGATACTGCTACGGCTCCAATGATAGTCATATGACCGGAAGCTGTTCTAGATTCAGACTGTTCCATTGTTGATGTTAATACTGGATTAGATTTTGTAGTTGAAAACGTGGATGATCCTGTAAATATGTTAGTTTACATTAACATGATCAAGACAAACAATTATAACAGAGCAGTTCACTTTTATACTGGCGTCCCTTTACCTTACATGTATTGTCATTGCTACAACGGAATGTATGTTAAAAATAGGAAAACAAACAATGGACTTTGTCCATCACCTTGAATAACACAGTGGATGGCATACATATAGAACGAACTGCTTTCCCTTCCGGAGAACCTGTATTCAACCACGGTTGTTGATGGAGTGTGTTGGACATCGTTGTTTTTTGGTTTTTTACTTTGATTATTTTTTCCTGTCTCTTTTTATATGTTTTGCCTTGTGAATTATGATTTTTATTCCCATCTGATTGGTAGGTACTTCCTTTCATCCTATTTGTTATATATTTCCACCAACATAAGTCTTCTTTATTGCGGGATTTTTTCCAAGCATGTCTGTACGATCTTCATCTGTTTTCTTCATTTATTACATCATGACATGTTGTATGTTCATCAATGGTTTGCATTGATGTATGACTTGCGATCTGGTTCTCATGATAGTTATTGTATATTATTTATAATCATGATACCACTCATGGTTATTTGGTTAGGATGATGTAATATAACATTTAAAGGTTTACAGAACTACGTATTTGTCCTTCAAATATACACAAACACTGTGATTTCTCACTTTCTACGGTATTTCGTTTTGATTATATAATGGTTCCGAGGACAGAGTGGTCTTTTTTGTTTTCATTTTATTTTGACAACATTATTCCTATATATACACATTATAGACAATATTTTAATAGAATCCTATCTACCTATCCTACTTATCATTTAGTCAATGTGACCTTTATCTATACCGTTTTATTTATTTAGATAAAATCCGTGTCATGTTGTCATTTCTAGCATCCATTTGTCCCTTTGTTTTCCCAATATAGAAATTTGAATTTTGTTTGCTGTCGTGTTCAGGAATTCTATGTTCTACATCGTCATGAATACTTAGTAGAATAGTATCCGTGCTCTGTCTCAATAGAATTTAAGTCCACATTTCATACGGAGAAGGAATGTATCATATATTTAAGAATTGAATGCATTCTTTTGAAGTTTCATTCGAGTATGAAAGCGTTGACCGAAGTACATTTTCAATGAAGCGCGGTAGCAAAATGTGCTTCGATCAACGCTTTCATACCCCAATGAAACTTCAAAAAAATGCATTCAATTCTTATAATTATATTTAAATCACACCAAAATTTAATATAGTTAATTTTATTTGTGTTCGATTATTTGCTGTTGGAAATTACTACGCCATTGATTGTTTACATCTGACGTCGTCATGGAGGCACTTGCAAGTTCGGGTTTGAGTTTCATTGGGATGTGAAACATCTCTTTTATAATCAAGTGACCACTTCATAACCAATGATATTGTAACATTTCAATGAAAAACGGAAGTAATGTAATTATAACTTCAACAAGCGGCAGTCACTACTGAGCAAGTTTGTTAGCAGTGGTCGCCGATGGCCTGTGGCAAAGCAACCTTTTCGATCTTATCTTATCTCCTTTTTGTCCTGTGGCATTCTCATCCTACGCCCTTAGGTCATCTCAGTGCCACCTTTTTACCTACATGGTGCCACTTTTTTCCCTGCATGATATATTGTTTGTAAACTTGTTCTAAGCATGAATACATTATTAGGGAATATTTTCTTTAAGGACCGTATACTATTGTTAGAAATTTTCAGTCACATTGTTTTACTAAGTATTTAGTCTGTAAACAATGTTTCATGTTCGTTCACACTTTTGTTTAAAAAGTACTGTTTCTGATACATATTGTGGGGAAATAACTTTCATACGTTTGTCTGAAAATTTTAAAATAAAACTGCTTTTTTTCAAATGATGTAGCATTCTGGACTAAGGAAAACAAATCATACCTGGCGACCATTCAAAACAAATTTTAACACCCTCTGATAAAAGAACCGATGATCTTGGTAGTGTTTGTACACAAACCTCGCTCAGATCTGGCAGATATTTACTATTAGATTGAATCTTACAAGACATCTTGAATATTGGCGCCTGCAAAAAAGAAAAATGGAGAAAATGGTAATTTAAATGTAGAATAATGTTATTTGTACTCTTGAATTCAAAATCCAAAATATGGTCAATATTTTTAAACGGCATTCATATTACCCTTGAAGAACCAAAAGAACATGTAATACAATGTATCATGTCTACGTCATGGGTATTTTGTTTTCAGTTATATCGTGACTACCAAACTGCAAGAGAGTAGATGGAGGAAACCACAGACAATTATAACCAACTGAGAGGTAAACGCCTTGGCCGAGGGTAGCTGACTGGAAATCTTAATGTTTTAGGTGGATATCATGACCATGACGTCAATCCACGCCCGTGTCGTTATACTTGTAAGCAGACGTCAACGAATTTAACATTATAACCACCATACCACAAAGCACAACGGTAATACAGAGTTATAAAATATTTCGCAATGAACTGTTCTGTTAAATTTCACTATCAGAAAAACTTCAAACTTTATGTTCTGTTTTCTGTGTTGTAATGTCCGTTACGAATTCTGTGTAAAATGATGTTCGGTTCGTCTTTGAGTTATTCGTGTTTGATTAGGTATAGTGGTGTCCAGCACATTGTGTTATGTTTTTGTTTTGTTTTCTTCGTCTTGTTGCCAAGTTTCTCTGGATTGTCCATTATTGATATCATTCGGTATCATTCGGTATTCTAGGTTTATTCAAATGTCGTTGAACAAAATAATAGAAATAATATCAAGAGGCAAATAATATATTTAAGTTACTTCCACAAACATTGAAAAAGGGAATGTAATTATACTTATGGCATTGTTTCTCACCTGGTTAACTTTCATATAATATGTATAAATTTTTGGTTGGTCAGTTAGTATTGTGACAATAAATCCGTTGTAATGAAAATCTGAAATAAATCAAAAGATAATCGTAACGATGTAGCTACTTAGAAAAGGCAACGTTGCTCCTAGGTTGAAGTCTTCGCTTAAAAAAATTAGTCTACATCATGAACTAGTTGACCGTCACGATAAATGCATTTCTCAAATAGCAATGTATCGTTTCCCTTTTACGTAGATGTTTTTCGTGATCATCGACAAGACTCTACATGACTTCACTATGAGTAACACGTCCTATAAGAAACAAGAACTTCTAACCATTGAAGAACATCTGGAAACACCTCGTTTTTTTCGGTGGCGTCCGTGTTACTCATCTTTTTAATATTCTGTGCTGCATGTTTGCTTTGTTTCTCTTCGTTATGTGTTTTGTGCCCAAATGTAGCCAGTGTCACTGAATTGTCTATTAGTGATATCCCTGCGGTTAACTTTTATTTAGGACTTGATCATAAAGTAAAATAAACTACGTGTAGTTTCTGTTCAAAGTATTGTATGTTTATTATCCTCTTGAGATATCATGTGTTTACTTATATTCTGAATACCCTGGATCCTACATATCTCTGTATTTAACTTTACTGAATATACATTATTTAGGCAGATATAATTATTGTCTTATCAAATTGAACGTTAAAGGTACTAAAATCATTCTGTTGTCGAAAAAGTTTATTTTATTTCTATTCGATTTCAGACTATTGCTTAAATACTTACCAATGTTATTCGGTGGTTCCCAGGAAATTTCCCATATTTTTCTCTCGTAGCTCAAATTAAGATTTTCTGCACATATATCTGTATCTATGGTAGTTCGTTCATCTAAAATGATGGATACGACCATAGATTAACTGAAGACTTAAGAAAAACACATACCAACAAGTGTGCTGGAAACTGTCCATAACCAAACTCACTATTGAGCGTTTACTATACTATACATTGTCCATACAGTCTTGTGCTGAGAGAGAGAGAGAGAGAGAGATATGACAGTACTCAGAAGTAGTTTATGGCTTATAAATGTAGTTAGCAACAGGTTTTGCATTTCGTTTTTTGAAATCCTTTCTGTACAAAATTATGATTGCAATACCATCACCCTGCACAAAGATGATTTTGGTTAATTCAACTTCACGCGCAGGTGAGATTTGTTATCATTTATAAGATAATATTGCGTGATAAATAGTGAATTTATCTTGCTCAATTATACAGTAAAAAGTTATCAATGACACCAATTTCTCCACTGATTTTGCTTCATATTTTGATGACTAAAACGATTAAGTGAAATAAACTCACCAGGTATACAAGATCCATTTTCCATCCATAAACAAGTACTATTTAGTTCGCTTAGTATGCATGTATTCTAAAATGAAAAAGCGAATGCTTTGATTAAAAAATTCAGAAACAAGTTTCCTGGTTTTCACGTTTCATATTTTCAAATACATGTAGGCTGGTGGTATATTTGTGCAATATAAGATAAACATGATATAGCAACTTTGTTTCACAGGCACTTGGGTCCAGGATATTTTCTTCTTCTTTAATTTTATCAATAAAATATGCATCTACAACGTATATGAACCCGTTTGACATGCTTCGTTGTGAAATAAACGCCTTTATGAACTATACTCCATTTTCCTAATATCTACTATATAGTGCCTGTGCTTTGTTTGTCCCTTCTAGTTTTGCAATCGGCACCTATATACATCGACGCATGTGGAGATGATTATGTTCTCGATATAACCAAACTCAAGTTCTAAAGTATCTAATAAAACGATTACTAATTTCAAAAGATTTGCCATCAAAGTGTTCAGACACCATAAACAAAAACGGTACAAATACAGATGTAATACAAAAGAAAATGAAAAATAGCCCAGAAACATGAACTCCTATATATAAATAATACAAAAAAATAGGTTCAAACAAAGATTCAAGTTTTCGGATGAAAATAGCCGTTACAATATAGGTATTGAGAACATTTAGCAATTCGAGCTTTGTTATGAATGTTAAATTGGACATGTTGTATTTCTTAAACGCAATTCTCGAAAGTGAAAGTACGGATTAAACAAGTGATCATTGAAATAAATTTACATGATTGACAAACAACACATCCGGTGTCATAAATCCAACAATCATGTGACTTTGATTTCATTCGTTTATAAGATATTATATATCTGAACTTACCAGATCTGAGCACCTTTGACTACATTGGAAGTCAGCGAAAGAACATTTGGAGAGAATAAAGACAATTGAAACAAAACATAAATAGTCCTTGTTGATGAGGTGGTGTTTGTGTGACATTTTGAAATGTTTTGTTTATATAATGTTCAGCGGATATGAAAACAATGTCATATCTCTAAAATATAGATAATAGTCATAAAAACAGATAAAAGGCCAATATATTTTAAAAAGAAAATGCAAAATACGTCATGTAGCCTAGATTAGACGTGTGCAGTAAAAAAAAACCGAGAAGACACAGTAAATCGTTATTTTTATTGATTTTACTAAACTCTTCATTACATACATGTTCTGAACACTGATAAACGTAATGATGGCTTCTTCTTAGGTGTTTAACGCCACTTTCAACAATATTTCAGTTATATCATCCCAGGAAGACCTTTGAGTTGTCCTATTATGTGTCTTTACGTTCTGAGTTCCTTGTTGTGATGTCCTCCAAGATTTCCACATTAAAGCGATATTTGGTTCGTCTTTACCCACCAAGTTATTTGTTGGAGGGTCAGTCATGTCTTGATTGCATTGTTTGTCTTTATTGGCGTGTAGTTGTGTCCGACACATATTCACGGGTGGTTTTGCAAACACTTCTGTACAGTTAAAATTCCGGACAAGGATACCGTTCACACAAAAGGCTAGATACGATAACGTAACCCTCATTCCGCTTGTGCTCCATTTAGGGTTACGAATCGATCTCATTCAACGTATGGGAGCAAATTAAAATTTTCGTTCCGTGAATATTTCAACTTTCTTTTTGCATATCTGGTCATATCTTATTATCGCCAACAATTTTTAAGTAAAGGTGATACGAAATAAGTGTTACAATCCCTGTTTCTATCTTCAAGACCGGTTTCGTATTTGAAAATTGTTACTTGTCTGCCATAACACCTTACGTAGACTCTCGCGATGGGCGGAGCCTATCCATATATGCCAAATATGGAAAACTGTTACTACGTTAAAGTCGATTTTACTATAAAATTGATCCAAATAAGGATATCTCAAAAACGAGGCAAGTGCGCGTGAACTAGCAACTTGTAAACAAAATGTCGGACAGAAAGAAGATTTTATGCATTCAAATTTTCAGATGGATATAAGTCTACCATGGATTGCTGCAGCGATTGTTTAACACCTCAATGTTTACCTAAATATATTTATCTTTCACCCCCGTTAATTTTTCCAACCACTTACAACGGAATTAGGACAAAAAAAAACGCCCGGTGGGAATCACTCCGGGCGCTGCTCCCATACGTTGAATAGGATCGATTCTTAACCCTAAATGGAGCACAAGCGGAATGAGGGTTACGTTATCGTATCTAACAAAACCCATTTAACTGTACAGAAGTGTTTGCAAAACTGACGGGCTTCCACGTTATGAATGTATGCTAACAATGAAGTCTGATATAATGTGGACCCTTCGGTGAACTACTTGGTTTTGTTAGTTTTCCTTTTTATAAATTGTACAACTGCATATACCTACCTCGAGGCTATGATAAAGTATCCGTTCGTGTGACGTAGCAAACCACCCGTGCATATT
>MJUT01025164.1:4413-26455 GCA_002080005.1 Gigantidas platifrons
TGCCAAATTAAACCCACAATGTGTCGCACTTCATATAACAGTTGTTTTGCAGTGACTTGCGATCTCAGAGAAACCACGATCTTACACGCTCGACCCAACATAACAGCCATTGCACTACCGTAAAAGTCGATCTGGTGTCTTCTATTAACATAACACCATATTAATTGTCCATTTAATTTCAATCTGTTTTATTATTCAAACATTTATTAGACTTACACCTTAGAGATAATCAAATATAGATTGTGTCATTATTGCTATGTTTGTGTTATTCGTCTGTAATCTCATGGGGTTTGATAGCGTGCATTGGAAATTGTGCTATTTGCACACTATCAAGACACAATATATAAACAATATACGTTCATTGTTGGCTAATATAAGGGTTAAGGGCTTATGCTGTTTAATGCCACTATTTCAGTTATATCGTGGCGGGAAGCTTTATTGGTGGAAGAATACGCGGAGATTTCCACCGACCTGCCGCAAATCGTTGATAATCTTTATCAAATAATATTGTATCGAGTACACATCATAATGAGCGGGATTCGAACTCACGACGTAAGTTGTGATAGGCACTGATTGTATTGGATGTTGTTAATCCAGCTACCATGCGAACACAACGACGACGGTCCCTTCGGCATATATAAATCTATGTGTACGAGCAATAGAAACAGACAGTAAAGTCAGACTCCGACTCGCTTCGCTTTCTTGTTTCGATGAGAATGCAAATACATTGTATAATTGCAGGGCTGCAATGTCACAAATAAAAGTAAGCTATTGTAGTGGCATAGATTGTATGGTAGTATGATCTAAGTTTAGATCTGTGACTTTCATCACCGGAGGTCGAGATATGTGCTAGATATAGCTTTCTCTTTAAGTTTGTGAGTGATTTGTGTCGGTGATTTTCTGTGGTAAATCCAACAATAAGGCACTATATACGACATCATGTTTGTGAGTGACTTGTGTTCTGTGGGTACACCGGTTTCATCCACTACTAGGGTATTATATGTGATATCACGTGATAAGTTTGTCAGTGACTTGTGTCGGTGGTTTTCTGTGGATACTCCGCTAATACGGTACTATATATGATATTATGTGATAACGTTTGTCTGTAATTTATATCGGGAGTTTTCTGTGGGTACACCGGTTTCCGCCAGCAATATGGTACTATATACTACATCACGTGATAAAGTTTATCAGTGATTTTCTGTGGATACACCGGTTTTCTCCAGATATAGGGCACTATATCCAACATCACGCGAGAAAGTTTATGGGTTTTATCCCCGATCGGGTCAAACCAAAGACAATAAAATTGTTATTTCTTGCTTCTCCACTCAGCACACAGTATTGAGGAGTAAGTGCAAAGACTGTTTGACTCGAAATCAGGATAATGTATCCGAGAGGAAAGACATGTCTACCCACGGACTGTTGTGTCTGAGAGGAAAGACATGTCTACCCACGGACTGTTGTGTCTGAGAGGAAAGACATGTCTACCCGCGGACTGTTGTGTCTGAGAGGAAAGACATGTCTACCCACGGACTGTTGTGTCTGATAGGAAAGACATGTCTACCCGCGGACTGTTGTGTCTGATAGGAAAGACATGTCTACCCACGGACTGTTGTGTCTGAGAGGAAAGACATGTCTACCCGCGGACTGTTGTGTCTGAGAGGAAAGACATGTCTACACGCGGACTGTTGTGTCTGAGAGGAAAGACATGTCTACCCACGGACTGTTGTGTCTGAGAGGAAAGACATGTCTACCCACGGACTGTTGTGTCTGATAGGAAAGACATGTCTACCCGCGGACTGTTGTTTCAGAGAACTAAGCGTGTTTGTTTAGTACAAAGCCGACATCATCATCATCTCATCGAATGCAACTTGTTCTCGCCATGATATAGCCGAGCAATATCCCACTCACTCACTCTAACATCATATATCTTACAACACCAAACCTTTTATTCTCATTCGGATACTCTCTAATTCTTCATAAACTTTTCCAAACACGTTTGGTTGAGTTCTGATTTAGTAATCTTTTTCAACATTTTACTGGTTGTAATTGTTTTTTAATTTTAAACTGGTTGTCGGTCTTTACCCTATTATTATGTTGTCCATGTTTTTGTTGTCAATCATTGTGATATTTTTATTATTTGATACGAATCTTTGCAAGTTCTTAATCGTATATCTATGGAGATCCATTTACCAAGATGAAACGTTTGGGATCCCATTAACCAGTTTATTCCCGCCACATTTTTATGCATGTCCCAAGACCAGACCTGGATTTCTAACGTCATATGTCGTGGTCTTTGCTTAAGTTTGGGTAGTAAAGGTCAGAGGTGATTGTTGGTTTTGTTGATATTGGTGGAATTGATGATCATCACTGTTTAAACTTTCTTTTCATAATTTATTCGATAGGATCGTGACTTTTTGTATACTGTTTCATTTAATGTTAGTAACATATTGGTACTGTTGGATTGTTGCTTTTCCATAGTTCAGACTAATGCCACTCATTTGTCGGTACAATGACATTAAATAAAGAGACTAGCTGCTGAGCAGGTCTGTGGGTGCGAGACCTAGGAACCTTCACACAAAAGGAATAAGATAGTGAAAGTCAATAAAACGTAAACCAAACACCACAACACCGTTGACACATTTCCAAAATCCAACACAAAAATCATAGACAGAGACAAAAGAGTACATACAAGTACATCCCCGCTCACCTTTCCAGCTTGGTGTAGGTACTTTAAAGTGGCGAGATTCAACTAGTTTTATGAGCCAATACCTCCCTTCTTTGTGATATGATACTATCTTTCAATGATTTAATTCTAATTTTAGACATCATACAGTTTTATTTTAGTTTGAGTATTGTCACAACAGATGTGAGTCCTATACATGTATTTGTACGAACGATAAGATAGTAATGTTGTAATGTTTCATCTAATGGTAGTCATACATCTCCACAGTCTGATGTATCTAAAATCGTGTATCTATGAAATTATCTTTATGTTACTGGGTATACTATTCCGTTTAGTTCCTGTGTTGAAACAACAATGCCGCCCTCTGGTGCTGATGCAACCACAAAGCAATTTCGTGAACATTAGTCTGAAATTTTCACTCAGAAAACACAATATTATGAAGTTAATCGGTGACGTACCTTGAAAAATAACATGGCCAATTGCAATTTGCTCCGCGTGGCTTTTAGTAAATCTTATGCTATAAATTTGGCTAAGCATCAAACTGGTCCAGACGGAAAGTTCAATGAGAACGATGAAGACAACCATTAAAATAACCGCTAAATCTAAACGTTCAAGTGACTGAGTTGATTTTAACCTTTGATCCGAACACGAGATATTACGCTTACGCCATTTTGTAATACTTTTTAATTTCATAATTAAGAGAATAGTGAATACTATTAGAATAAAACAGGGAAGCAGTGATACAAATACGATACGTAATATATAGTCGGTCTCTGTTTTCGCTGGCGTCTGTGATCGTGCGCATGCGTTCATAGTTTTGTTTGAAGTTTTGCTAATATGAGATACTATTCTAAATTTAGATTGTGTGTACTGATCCATCTGAGTGCACATACTTAACACGAAAATTACTACGCATAATTTTATTCCATTCCTTACTGTACACAGTATATTCACTCGTAAAGGAAAAGTCACAACAAAAAACCTTTCAACTGCCAGTCCTATTGTTAAGTGAAGAGACGCCACGTGAAATACACCGGGTAATATCATTTGCATAAAATGATGGACGTAACACCATTCTAGAGTCAGATATCCAGTTTTCCCATCGTAGCCATACACATAAATATTAAAAGGGACAGAAACCAATCCGGTAAGACAATCTGCTATTGCTATGGTAACCATAATAACATGGGTTGAATTTCGGAACTTCCCTTTGATTAATGTTGTGATCAATAAAATGTTTATTAACACAACAATAATGTTGATGATTGGAGCTAATTTTCCGTAATAAAAATATTCGTTACTTTTAACATAGTGCTTCAAATTAAACGCCATTCGCCTTTTACTTGTAATATTCACCAATTTCATCATTGGTGATGGACTCAATCCTGTAACATTTATCATTCTGCTAATGTAGATTTTTATCTTCAATGTAGGAATTTGACCAGTCGTATACTAGTTCAGCAAGATGCAACAATAAACCAATTTCATCTGAAAGGAAAAATATAATTAAATAATGTCATTATGTCATTACCTCTCGGTCATACAATTGTGATTGTGTCCCTTCTTAAGACTTTACTATTGGATTTTAAACTTCCTCTGACTGTGGTAATTTGTGTTTTTCACTTGGATTCTAAACTTGCTCTGACAGTGTGGTAATCTTTGGTTTTCACTTGGATTTTAGACTTGCTCTGACAGTGTGGTAATTTTTTGTTTTTCACTTGGATTTTAGACTTGCTCTGACAGTGTGATAATTTTTGTTTTTCACTTGGATTTTAGACTTGCTCTGACAGTGTGATAATTTTTGTTTTTCACTTGGATTTTAGACTTGCTCTGACAGTGTGATATTTTTTGTTTTTCACTTGGATTTTAGACTTGCTCTGACAGTGTGATAATTTTTGTTTTTCACTTGGATTTTAGACTTGCTCTGACAGTGTGATAATTTTTGTTTTTCACTTGGATTTTAGACTTGCTCTGACAGTGTGGTAATTTTTGTTTTTCACTTGGATTTTAGACTTGCTCTGACAGTGTGATAATTTTTGTTTTTCACTTGGATTTTAGACTTGCTCTGACAGTGTGATAATTTTTGTTTTTCACTTGGATTTTAGACTTGCTCTGACAGTGTGGTAATTTTTGTTTTTCATCTTTTTACCTATACAATTATGTAATTGTAACGTTATATATATTCGTTGGATACCTATATTCTGTGATTTAGTAGCCATCATCAAGGACACCAAATTCGCTCTCTAAAATAATTCAGTGAGCCTCATATAAAGGTTACCACAGATACCTTGACCTACATATCGAAATTGCCAATGAGGGTTGGATAAACACGAAACTGTACGACAAAAGAGATTTCAATTTTCCCATCTTGAACTTTCCATTTATATGTAGCAACATTCTGGACAGCACCTGTATTTTGAGTATATATCTCTCAGTTGATACGATATTCGAAAGCTTGTGGTTCCTACATAAAGGATTGCTTCTAACATGGAAGTCACTGAGCTAAGGATTCCTAGTGGTTAAGTTGAATTCATCCCTTCGAAAATTGTACTGTCGCCACCATGATTTGGTTAACTGCTATGAAATACACATGTATGTGTAACAGATGACACAGATATGTTCAGGTTGTCTTTATTATAATCCGTTCCTTTCATTATTCATGCCATTAGTGAAACCTTCGTTCACCCTCGGTTTGTAGTGGAGCTCTTTAGTTTTCTGTGTAGTTTTTATTTAAGATCATCGTTTGTCCTATTGTCATGTTCTTTTGGTCATTGTATTACGGATTCTGATTATCTCTTTGTTATCTTTACACTTTTCTTTCAATACAAAGTACAAAACGGCATATAGAAAAGTAAATATAAAGTATTGATACAACCACGTTGAGAATTGAAAAAAAAATTCGTGAATTCACAGAATGGTGATATCAACGAAAACGATTCAACTTACAATAATACATGTATATGAATTGACGAAAAAGACAAATAATGTTGACATGCTGTGTTTGTAATTAGAAAGACGTCTCTACAATGAACCGAAATTGTATTGGACCATACTCATAATCATGATTGGGCATGGTATATAGACTTGATTTTGACGACGAGGGACAGTCACGGACCAAGATTAATATCATGCATTATGACTTAGATTTTCCAACAGTTAGTTTCCCCTTCTTGCGGTCTTCCTGAACGGGTTGCTTATATCCCATTAGATACTCTGTTCTAGACCTTGCAATCATTAAAAGGGAGGCTGATATTGTAATATTGCTTAATCACAGCCTAATATTAAGTCTTTTTTAACCAACATAAACTGGTGGATTCATAGATAATTTCTGGTCATGATAGTTATCCAACAGCTGAAAATATACCCTATTAATATATTCAGTATTTCTACATCAAAATATTAGCAATGTATGTTTATGTATGCAAATAAACATGCACAAAAGGAACCAATATAAGAAAAATATATGCAAAATAATAATGATAACAATAATAATAATAGTAATAATGATAAATTTAAGAGAAAAAAGAAAATTATATTGAAAACAATAGAAAAAAAGCTTAAAAAAACTTAAACATTGTTGAAAGTAGCGTTAAACACCATAAAACCAACCACACAATTAAAAAACCACATACATGTACCTGTCTGTATGTTAAAAACCACATACATGTACCTGTCTGTATGTTAAAAACCACATACATGTACCTGTCTGTATGTTAAAAACCACATACATGTACCTGTCTGTATGTTAAAAACCACATACATGTACCTGTCTGTATGTTAAAAACCACATACCTGTCTGTATGTTAAAAACCACATACCTGTCTGTATGTTAAAAACCACATACCTGTCTGTATGTTGTCCATAAAAGTGTTGATGTTGAAAATAAAGTATTACCTGCGCATGATTGTTTAAAACGAAATCAAAGTAATTGAACACTATAAAGATCCCCAGGGGTTAATCACAACCTGTAAATCGATGGAAACAGAAATCAAATCACAATAATATTTATCTTTAATTAGAAATGCTGTAGAATGATTCTCACTTATGGTTCTAGGTAGCAATGGTAAACACACTAACACGTGACATTTATTTACTACAAGTTTATTGTAGCGAAAATAACAAATTGTGCTATATACAGTCACTGACAAACATATAGTTTTCTGGTAACAGATTCATGTTCTGATCGTTTTCAATGGTGTCCTCTACCACGTCCGCGCTTACACTGTAGCCGTTTCTTATCGTCGTCTAACATGAATGTGATACCAGAAAAGCAATTTATCCTGAACTTGTTCTATGTGAGCAGTCAATGTTCTATGACTGAATACATTTATGTCATATACAGTCACTGACAAAGACCTGGCTTTTTCTGATACATGATTCAAGTCGAACAACGGTAAGAAACTGCAACCGAATAATATCGGACTTCTCAGAGGACCTCATCAAAAAAGAGGAGAATCATGTTTGTTTCTTTTTTTTTTGTGGACAATTTGACAGATGTTTTGGGTTTTTTTGACATTGCAGAATAAATCCAATATACATACATTGTTGAAAATTATAAAATTAATTTGCGCTAACTGCAAAACAGGACAGAATAGATAGCTTTTTACCTGTTTCTAAATTGTATATTTTCCGACAATGTACGTATGCTGTATTGTTTATAGCTTGGTAAATGACTGTATATTTAACAAACAAATTACACAGGCAATACAATTTGACTGCTGAAATAGAACCAATTCATGATAAATAGACAATAGACATACATTGTTTGCAAAAATAAAATTTATTTACGAGTTTTAGAAACAGGGAGAAAATCGAGCCTCTTGTGTTTATCTTGCAGTGTCAAAATGTCCAAAACAACTGCACAATTGTCAGGAAAACACAGCAGAAACAATAGTAGACCTAATCGTTCTCAATAGTGTTTCTACCACGTTCGCGCTTAGACTGTTACCAACTTTTATCGTCGCTCTCATGAATAAGGTACCGGAAAAGCTATAATTTGGTCAGTGACCGTATATGATAAGAATTATCCAGTTAATCCAATTTGACTATGCCAACAAGATGCAGTATAAGATAAGCACAAATAAACACACAAAAAGATATAAAAAGAAGACAAAAAACATGAAAAAAATAATAAGATAAATTAAGCAAAGACAAACAATTTACAAATGTTCCTTATGAAATAAGACATATAGAATCTAACACCGGAAAAAGTGCAAGACAGGGAAATCTCCGACACCCGAGGGTAAGATTACAATCGTTCGCTGACGAGGCTCGCCGAGTCAGCGAACGATTGAAATCTTACCCGAGGGTGTCGGAGATTTCCCTGTCTTGCACTTTTTGCCGGTGTTTGATTTCATTTCTCACTTTTATCAGCTGTTACCTAATTGTTTTGTTTACATTCCCGATCGAGCGTTTTCCCGCAAATTTTGTTTCCATTGCTGAAGTAAATATTCAATTTATTCATATGCATCCGTGTCTTGGCAGTATTTTAAATGTATTTCATAATAAAATACAATGTATTTAATAAATATATGATAAATGTAACTCAACACTACACCTGTGGCTGTGAAAAAAATATATTTGAATTTGGTCAAAGGGTGGTAACGTTAGTTACTAACAAGGGAGGGCACTCTATTATTTACTCAAAGTAAACAACCGTGAAACATGAAAGGTGCACGATAGTTAAATTATTAGCTAGCAGAATAGTATACATACATTAATTTAGAAATACTTATGTAATAGAATCGTGGTTTTATTGGTGAAGCATGGAGAACTGGGGGCAGTTGACATAAACTGTACAGCATATATTTGCCGGTAAAACGCACGTGATTTTTTTGTCTTGCACTAGTGCAAGATAAGACAATCTCACATCGCTAAAAATAGGAACTGGTCTGTCTCAAAAGTGAGAAAACAGGATCTGCAAAAAACTACACACAAATGTAAAGATCGAGGAACTCGAACCCCACTAAAACCGGGATGGACGCAGGTGCTTCAGACGGAAAATCAGTTCCTGCTCCACTAGTGGCACAAAAACGTGAGCAATGTTTTTGTTGACATTATACCAACAGTTTTCACATTTTAAATGTTAGGAAGCAAAATAATCAATCACCATTTCGTATCTCCGTAACCTTTTTAATTCGCTACTGGATAACGGGATACCAGTCGGAGTTGTTTTTTCAATATTTAAGGCGTTTGTTTTGTCCTCGTGAACTTCAGCATTGACTGTAAAGATCGATTAACTATGTTCTTGTTCTCAAAATACCACATTATGTAATAGAAATATATCTCGATTTAACTATTTCTTACATTACAGGTATAAAGTATACAAATTAAAAAAAACAATTTCTTGGAATCTACAAGCGTACTTTAAACCAAACTTTATAATAATGATCATTGAATGGTCCCTTACACACTTATCGTCTTTAATGTGTAGCAAAGATATAACAACTCCGTCACCTAGGACAAATTTAACAGAGAATCGTTTATTTTTAAAGCGAACACTTTTTTTTATGATCTTAGGGGTTGTAAGTCGTGTATGTTCCGATCAATCTTTTTTTTAATACCTTAAAGCAAATGAAATATTGTAATTTCAACAGTTTTTACTCCATGTTAATTTTCATTTTTAAATTGAAAAATAAAATAATTTTCAAGATCTTAACACAAATAAAAAAAATAGAATTGTGAGCTTTGCTTTCTATTTAATTTTCATTTCCATGGTGAAAACTAAAAAAACAAATTCTTCACTTATGTGATCACTCAGAAATATTATTCGAAAATTAATCCATTTTTCTAATACTTAATATTTCATTTGAAATGATTTTACCATATCGAGAACTTTTCTGTATTGTTATGCCATTTACCATATTTGGTATTCAATATTCCATTTTGTTATAAATTTTCTGTTTTTGCGTTGGAAGATTCCATTGCCATCTGTATGTTGATTATATATTTCTCATTCGTCACAGCATTCCAGAGATACTGGTTCATGTAATTATTTGTTTGATATCGGAAGCTACTGAACCCAAATTTCCTAGTGATCAAGTTGAAGATAAATAATGGGCGCGTGTGACAAAAGTTCATTTATGTTGCAGTCGCATTATTGTTTGTTGGTTTATATGTAATATCCACTCTGGGTTACATTTTGTTTAATATTTATATGAAAGATATATTGTTGCTGTAATTCGTCCATTAATTATATTATTTGCAGATGATTGTTTTCTTAGTTTGTATTCATGTGTATTTGCACAATGTTATCAACCATGACTTAGAGTTTGACATACGATCAGAGAAAAGATTAATCCCTTCATAGAAACAGTCGTGTGTACTGTCTACTTAATAAATAGACGTCAGAGAATACCAAAGTGACAATCAAAACGGAACAACCCACAAAAACCGGCTATGCAAAAACAAAAAACAAAAGAAAACCTTAAAGTTCGCGTTATATCAGCTACGAGGAAAGTTTCTACTATAAAAACAATTCTGTGATAATTTACAGTTTGCAGTGAAGATATCGTCTAATTATCAGCAGTTTGTGTTGAATAAATTAATAAGTGAATGCTTAGAATTGTCTATTTAGAGTTCAGCCATGAATTCAGAATGATAGCAATATAAAATCAGATCAGTAATGGGTGGAGCACTACTTGTTCCATTGTAATTCCAATTATTTGACTAAACACTTTATTGACAAAACGAGCAACAACGTTGTCAAGCAAAAATTGATACCATAAATGATGTCATCACAAGTCATATTACAGTATTTATTTCATTTATCACACGGATACAAAATGCGTGTCGTGATCGTATATGGTAGTTAGATTTCTAACTACCTATGCAATCAGTTCCTATTACCACAAGCGTTGAGTTTGATTCCCACTCAGGCGTGGTATGCTTGATGCAGCCCTAAGTGATTAATTTTGTCAGTGACTTGCCACATGTCGGTGGTTTTCTCCGGTACTCTGGTTTCCTTCACCAATAAAACTGACCGCCACGATATAATTGAAATATTGTTGAAAGTGGCGTTAAACACCATAACCATAACACTATATACAAAGTAATTAATAGGAACTTCAAACAAGTTGTTAGAACTTATTTATAATGTAATCAAAATCTCTAAGGGGAAACACATATTAAACTAACTAATAATATTTGTATATTACATTGCATGATACGGATTCTGATTGCCTCTTTGGTATCTTCAAATTCTTCTTACTACCACCGGGTCGATGTCACTGCTGGTGGACAATTTGTCTCCGATGACATCATCCGTCCAGTAGCAATTAAATGCATGATACGGATTCCGATTGTCCCTTTGGTATCTTCAAACTCTTCTTACCGAAGGTGTAATAACATAAAACAAATACAGTGATATGGTGTTTGGTGTTAAAAAATGTTTGGTGCAAAGTTATTAAAAAAAGGAAATAATGGAACTAGGTACTGTTGGTGTTAGGTGAAATATTTACTGTTTACTATAAACTTTTGTACATATAAAAATAAACTGTTATTTTGACGTTAGTGAGGTCAGGTGATCCAAGAAGTGAACGGTCAACTCTCAAGTTCAAAGAAATATTAATTTAATCGATATATCGATTTCTTGAATCATTGAACAATTAAAGAGATAATGCGAATTAGTTTCAGGGACCCCTTGATGAAATCTAGTTGGACGAATTTACTATATGTTTAGTAATAGATGATGTCCGTTACGAATTCCGCATACAAACTATGTTCGGTTCGTCTTTACCTCCAGTTTGTCGTATTTACTTTATTTGTGTTTGTTTACGTATAGTGCTACCTGGATTCCATTAATGCACCTCAAAGAACAGGAGATATAAGATACAACAGAAACAACTTCCTCTTCCTCATTTCTTGATATTTACATCACATTTGACATCGATATTCAACTTCCTTCCAGACCCTGTGACAAATGAGGTGACTTCAATTTTTCCATTATACATTCTTCACACCACCTTGATAATAGATACGATAACGTAACCCTCAGTCCGCTTGTGCTCCCATGAGGGTCACGATTCGGTCCCATTCAACATAATGGAGCAGCGCCCGGAGTGATTCACACCGGGCGGTTTTGTCCTAATACCGTTGTAAGTGTTTGGGAAAATTAACAGAGATGACAGATAAATATATTTAGGTAAAGCTTGAGGTGCTAAGTAAACGCTACATCAATCCATGGTAGACTTATATCGATCTGAAAATTTGAATGCATGACATCTTCTTTCTGTCCGACATTTTGTTTACAAGTGGCTACTTCACGTGCACTTGCCTCGTTTCGGAGATATCCTTATTTAGATCGATTGCCGTAATCATCGTAGTAAAAGTTTTCCATAATTGGCATTCAGATCCATATATGGATAGGCTCCGCCCATCGCGAGAGAGTGCGTAATGTGTCATAGCGGACAAGAAACAATTTTCAAATACGAAATCAATTGTGAAGGTAGAAACAGGTATTGTAACACTTATTTCGTATCATCATTACTTAAAAAATTGTAGGGAATAATAAGTTATGACCACATATGCAAAAAGAAAGTTGAAATATTCACGGAACTAAAATTATAATTTGCTCCGATTACGTTGAATTTGGACCGAATCGTAACCCTCACGGGAGCACAAGCGGACTGAGGGTTACGTTATCGTATCAACCTTGATAATAATAGGCAACCCACTCACGCGTATGGAGTTTAAATTTCACACTTTGCACGCTACGCTATAGCTTGCAGTTTGTATTCAGATTGTTCACAATATCGCCGTATTCTGAGTAGGTACCTATAGCTATGATATAATATTCTGCATTACGAAAATTAAATATATTATGATTAAGATTACAGCTTTCTTTGTATTAACGATGTTTGGCCGGTTTTATGTGAGGATTGACATTTTACTGACATGTAAAACATACATTTCCATGACTGCATCATTTCACTAAAGGTGGACGTTTGGGCCCAACAAACTATTTTAATCCCGCCATTTTTGTTGAAGTGCCTGTACGTAGCCAGGAGAGTGAGAGATCATGTATGAGTGTTAGGGGTGTCGATTCTCCCCCTCTCTACGTTTTTGCCCATTGGATATTGAAAATTGTCTGAGAGCAAAGCATTTTTTTCATTATTCTTTTATTATGTTTTGTATGGTCTCTGGCTTGTCAAATAATGGTCATATGTTCTTGAACATTAAACTGTAGTTATAGATAGTGTTGCATTTTCATTAACTTTATATTAAAAAAATTATAATAATAATAACTCGCGGGATGTATATTGCTGCTTTGTATTTTTTTCATAAAACTAGCTGAACCCCGCCACTTTCATCGCTGTGCCTGTAATAATCCAGGAGAGTGAGCGACAATTAGTTGTTCGTTTTGCCTCTTCCTATGATTTCATATTGGATTTTGAAAATTTTTTGTTTCCTTAGCTCGGGATATATGTTGATATTTTGTCCTCTTTCAGGCCTTTTAAATTTTAATAATATTTTCTTTCCTTTATTTTTTCTTGTCTGTTTTTCTTATTTCTTTCTTCTTCAGCAATTACCCTTTTAGTTTATCTTTTCAAGTTCTGAAATGTGTCGCATCCTTACCGGTACGGAAAAGCTTTTAGTGACATATTAAACAAACATACATAAAATTCTTCGAATACAAAAAGAAATTGATAAAGTGCGTAAATGTCCCGATTAACTACTAAAATTGCAATAAGAAAGGGACAATTAAAAACTGTAAAATGACGAAGGACAGACAACATAATGTCCCAGAAAAAAACATGAAATGGACAAACAATTATCCACAAATCAATGCACAAACAACCAACGAGCCAGCAATATGAACCCTACCAAAGACAGAGGTGAAAGCATCAGTTATTCTGGATGGGTAACAGTTCCTGCTCCACTAGTGACACCTGTAGAGTTACTGTTAAAAGACACTGACGTCATCTGTCATGGAAATAGTGTTAGACACCTATATTTGTAAATAAAGACAAATAACATTAATAAAACATGAATTCGCAACAAAATAAAGGAAGCGAAAACGAACTGATTATGGACATCGCCATTTTTCATGCATTTCCCATTTTAGTGATTACTGCGTAATAGTGTGGGACAATGTAATTATTACTTTACCATTAATAAGACATTATACTATATATAAAGGTTATCGAATGCCTGTCATAAAGGCTTGTGAGCAAATGTTATATACAATTGGGGCGAAAGTGTTAATTTCAACTAGCATATTTGAACGCGCGCGCATATTTCTAAATTTTGCGCGGGTTGTGAAATACTATAAAATTCACACTTTGAATATCTATGATTAAGTATTACAACAAACGACCATCCATTAGCATGTCGATTGTATTACCGTTCACATCATTCTTTTCTGTAGAAGATTTACCTAGAGAGGTCTTATCGTCTGTTGCCAATATGGTAAGTGAAAATATAAGACTAGTGCGGAAACTTTCACAAACTTTTACGCCACCTTTCAAATTTTCAACAACAACGAAAGGCAAGAAATAGATGGAATAAACATTACTGTGAAACTAAGACATTTGTGCGTGTGAAGGATTTCTGATAAGAGAGATATTACTCGTAACATTTGCCATACATATTGTTGTATTTGTGTGTGTAGTAGATCATGTTTAACGGACGATAACTCTGGTCTGTGTATCATATTGTAAACTGTTGATGTACAATTGTAGTAATATACTTGCAAATAACAATGACGTTGTTTAAACAAACTCGTTTAAGAGACAAACATAGAGAAGACTCTACTGTGATTGTTTCAACACACAAAAAAGGTTTAGCTACCATCCATTGTAGAACATTATGTTACCGCTTAATACCAAGGACACACATAAAGGTATGTGAGACGATGATGAACTAAATGTAGAAGAATGGTAGAAAGACATTTCAATCTGTACTCGTGTTAAATTTACAGTGGAGGAGAACAATCATTTATCACTATCATGTCATGTCAATATTATGTTATTTGTTAAATATAGTTAAATATGTAGTTAATTCATGTCTTTTATTTTGTTTTGTAATTAGTTCAATTATTAGCTCAGTTAGTTAAGTGCATATTGTACGACTGGTAAAAAATTGAAAGGAAAAATTGAATTGAATGAATGAATGAATGAATTTTAGCTTCATATACCAAATACATATAGTTACAGAGAGGTAAATAATAACATACAGCATATTAAGTTCTGTACGTGTGTGGAAAAATTACCATTACATTAACCAGGTGGCACTTTCATATTAATATTTTTTTATAAATTTATAAAATTGATATCAGAAAATTATGCCCATCATATATTTTCATTACATTTGTTGTTTTAAACAAAAGTATGAGAAAACTAAGCTAAAAATAATAAAATGAAGCGGACACAATTAATGACAAACTTAGGACAACATTTGTTTTAAATTTCCTCTCTTACTGAAATAAGGAATATTTATTGCAGAATGTTAATATTGCTTCCAAATGAGTTTTATCGATATTTTAGAAAATATAAGCTGTTTTTTAATGTTCTGGCAAAACACGTAGTATTAATATTGGCATTGGTTCCTTTTCTCAAATATTTGTTTTAATTGTTCTTATAGATAGCCAATCACAGGTTCGAGAATGTAAGTCGAGATGTATTTGATCTTATGCATAAAAGGTTATATGGATTTAAATACGTAACTATCACGTAAATATCAAAAAGTGTTGCTTTCGTAATATCAATGTTCTGGACGTAATTTATATGCGTCAGGAAAGACAAAGCAATATTTAAATTTAGTTTAATGTATATTATATCATAAAAGAATTATTTCTTCGAAATCATTTTGTTATTTATTTTTACTTCGGATTCGTTCTGTTATTCTGTTTTTCTTGGTTTGTTTTTCATATGGTGAACATCGTTATCAGTACAATTCAGACATGCAGGATACATTACAGAGAAAACTATCACGAATCCTCTCAATTATTTAATTCGGTCTATCATATTAAATGACTGATCCGCTGACGAGACTATGATGTTGGGCCATATATAAAAACAGAATCTAGCTTCCACTTTCTGACTGATCCGCTGTCGATACTATGGGCTTGGGTTAAATATAAAAAGAGAATCTAGCTTCTATTGCTCTCTTTGTTGTATTATTAACACCTCCTTTAAACATGGGAAACACAGTTTCAGCTAATTGACACATTCAGATTTCTGGTGTACGTACCTCTAACATGGGCGGCAGTTTGTTTCGCATAGTGTACCAAAACAAACAAAGTGTGCCTCGCGTTAAGAGGATGATGACTGGATGCGTGGACGAGACATATTGTTAATCACCTGTTAATAGCTGGCAACAGATTTGTTAGACCACCTGGTATTATGTCCGAGTCTTTTGTTCCTATTTGATTAGATTTGATTTTTGGTGTTTTAATGCCACTTTCAGCAATATGTCAGCTATATCATGGCCACCAGTTTTAGTGGCGGAGGAAACCGGAGTACCTGGAGAGAACCACCGACCATGAGCAAGCAACTGGTAAGCTGTATCACTTGCGGCTGCGAGTCGAGCGAACCCACGCCGTATTGGTGATAGGCTTGTATGAATTGTTAGGTAATCCAACTACCTAACTCATTGAGCCACCCGGGCCCCTTTCTTTTGTTCCTGTTTCCATTTTAACTGTGTATGTACATTGTGCGTCTGTTCTGTATAGTATAATGGACGTGTCGTGTAGCTCCTTTGACGTAGGTATTGCATGTTTGTCCGTCATAATATGTCAACAATCTATATTACCTGGATGTTATCAGGGTATTGACCGGAATCAGTCATATTTATAACGGACAACATTTACAGCAGATCCCTGTTGTGTTTCGTTTGCTGTATTTTCAGGTGTATTTCTGTAGCATTCTGAAGGTGATAATTGTCAGGGAAAAACATGTATATGTCACCTTCGATTGTCAATTTGTTTTTACTGGGATTCTTGATTGTCTTTCGTACTATTTTAACCAGGGAAAGTAAGTCATCTACTCAGTCATGTAGTTTGTTTTGTATTGTAGAATGTTATTTGCTTTCGCAATTGGCAAAATAGCTTTTCATTTTGACATTTTACCTTTCTAACCGATATCTAAATCAGATTCAGAAAATTAGATTAATTCTTAAAATAACACAATACAAGGTGAACAATATCCACTTAGTTTCATTAAGTGCCACTTTTGGCTAGGAGAGGCCTTCATTTCCACAACAATTCAATTATTACTACAACGTAATCTTTTTATTTTTGCTAATGATCAATGTTTACGTAGATGTATGTCTGTAGCTGTAACAGTGAATTCTTTCCACCAGTGTATTCTTTCCTTTTGGATAAAACACAATAGGGTAGAAATTCCACGACAGAAATACACTGGTGTAATTCGTCTGACAGAATAAACACACTAGTGCAAGGTAGAAATACACTAGGATATCTACGTACCCGGACATTCTGCACACCGGAAAGAAAGTACGCTTACATAGCTATCAATAGTATATCATAGATTACAACAATTGGTGCTGATGTGACGTTTGTCGCTCAGGAGTATAAATAATTAAAAACAAAACAAGAATAACATCTCGATAAATTTCTGCTGTACATTATGTTGTCAAAATATTGTTTGAAACTAGATTGATTGTTTCATTGAACAGGAAAAAAATCAAAATAGTATGATGGTATGTTGAATGTTTTGTAGCAATACATGTTTTGTGGATACTCATATTGCCATCAAGTTTTTAAACATTAGATATCAAAATCATACAAAGAGGTAAAATTTGATAGCACTAACACACAAATATATGACCGGGCACTATTCTGGCTTTGCACATGCACCGCAATCTAAAAAAAAACATGGAGGTGGGAGTGGGTTGCTAGTTTTATGTGGCCAAACCTCTCCCTTTTAGTAACACAAATCTTAAACAGTGATGATTAAAATGCCATTAATGTCATACCGTAACGAGGTCAAACTGGTTAATTATATCCCAACCCTCATCATCTTGTTGAATGGAATTCCAACTGCAATACATATACAAACCAATCCTGCAGATATTCGCTTCCTCTCAAAAGACACAATGTGAAAAACATGAGTGAGTGTGATTGTTATTTAGACAAACACGCTTAGTTGGATTTTAATAGTGCTAGCTCACTGCAACAACAGCCCTCGGATAGACATGTTATCCACCTCTCCTGATTCTGGGCCAACCCACCTTTCGTCTTTCTCCTTAGTGCTGCGTGCTTCGCTAAAAAAACAGCAACTACCAATTTTATAGTCTTTGGTTGACCCGATCGAGGCACGAACCCACGATCTGCTGAACTTAAGGTAAGTATTCTAGCCATTAAACCAAACCACCGGTTTAATGGTTATAATGTGGACAGCACAATAGTAGGGTAAATGAATGCTCGTAGTTCACTAATTACTAGCTACTATAGTAGAATATGTTGGTCAATGACGATTACTATTATGACCAAAAGTATAAATGATACTTGTAACAGAATTAATATAAATTAGGCATGAAATAAATATTAGATAGATGCATGACTCTGTCACCTGTGAATTAGGTGGACATGTCTACACTATAAACACACATTAAGCAAGACTACATTCTGACTATGAAAGAACATCCCAATCTAATAAAAATATGTCTTAAATTGGTCGCTCCTTTTCTGATATGTTGCCCATAAAACGAATTTGAAGACATTAAAGGGGTAATAAGAAATCGTACATCAAAGAAGGGCAGATACTACAATGGTCTAAAGAAAAGGGCAAGAAGAATAACAACGGTGTACAAAACAAAACACAGAAAATTTAAGTTCGAGCAATACGCATAACTTTAAAAAAAAATGGTGGTAAAAGCAGGCGCTGGGGAAGGGCCTGCAGTTCCTGCTCCACATGTGACACCCGTCGTATTACGACACTAACTTCATCTGATATGGGAATCGTGTTGGACACCAGAATGACATTTAACGATACATATAAATGAACAAACTCATGTTCTACATGAACAATATTATGAACAAAAAAGTATCAAAGTAATATGACGAATATGAAAAGAAAGTTTATGCAGTGGTATTGAACTAGTATCCCACTAATAACGACCAAGTGAACAACGACTTCTCATCTCAAATAATGGAACACAAAAAGGTCACGACAAACTGAAAATATATTGTTTTGTAAATGTAAGAATTGACTTTTAACAAGCAGAATCATGTGGCGTTACGAAATAGTAAAAGCTATATCATAGTTATTATCTCTCTCAACTGAGTCTTTCATTTCAGAGAAGCACATTTATTATATTATTCTGATTAGCATATTCATCTAAGTACAGACACAATTTTAGCACAATAAATGTACGACCACGTTTTCCAACATACTGCATGTAAATCATAATTCGAAACGAATCTATTGGTCTGAAGTCGAGCAAAAATTTGATGGTATATAGATAACGCATTTCGTGTAATGGCACAGCAGCCATTGGTGGATTCTGTATAATTTTTTCTGGGTTCCCCTTTTTCTCTAGCAAATTAAATATCCATGCCTATTATTAGTGTCAGAAGTCAACGACATTTAGCACTCGCCCTCCTAGGTGCTTTCAGTGTACATTGAATATATGTATATTGTATTTGAAGGCTAATTCATTTCAAATCATTAACGCTTTACTGTCGACATTAATTAAATACTGAAAATATATGGAGTTGTAAATTTAAAGATTGACTTGGGATCAGGAAAATCACGTGGGGGTACCAAATATGTTTTCAACTATTTCGTGAACATTGGTATGGAGTCAGTAATCAAATGATAAAACAGACGATATATACAATAGACAAATAATAGAAAAGATACCATTAACACACTTGGTTATTATTTACATTCCAATCTAACGCACGAATATAATTTTGTCAGTAGTTACATTGGTACTGACTTTCTCTACATGAATTAAAACCGCTTTTCCTTGGTAGATACCATCATATCTTGTTGCTGTTCTTTAATGTTTTAGAATAACTATTGTTTCTCTGAAAATGTGCGAGTAAAACGAATATCTGGTTTCCCATTTTTCCACTTGCACATTTTGGTGTTTCTTGTACGTCTTGTTACTTTTTGGTACATCTTATGAATATTTTTATCATTTACCTCTTTAATTAAAAATTGTAGTTTCCGCTATGGAATACCATTTAAAACGTCTTTTTGCCAGAAGATAAAGTGGGCGTGTCTCTCCTTATAAGGAGCAATGTTTTTGTCTGAGGTGACGTTTTGACCATCAATCAATGCATCTTTAAAAAGCTTATTAAGCAAGGTAGTATGCCTGTGACGCACAGCGAATCTCATCAACCTTTTTTCATCAGCGAAAACCCACGCCTGATTAAACCCCGGCATAATTTTTTAGTTTGTTACCATAAATGATCTATATTTAGTTATTTTCATAGCAACAAGTTTCGTTATTGATAGACAGATTGCACAGACGACGAAAGACGTGATTGGAATATGATTTTAAAGTTTTCCTTCGTCGTTTTGTTCGTTTTATTCTAATCACTAATAATTACAGACAAGAACAACAACTGAGAAATTTCCTAATTATTGCACTTCTCGTGATGGTGCGTGCAAGTCCCTGTATACAATACAGCAGATGGGAGGGACTAAATCCAGTGTATTGTCTATTCCGATACCACACAGTTACAGCTTACCTAAGCTCTGTCTCCTAATAGTCCAGTCATAATAAAGGTTTAGCTTCAAAAAATTGCAACAGAAATAGGTTTGCGAAAAAGTTGAGATTCTATATCAATAAATAACATATAAAAAATCGGACAAAATCGGAAAACGGGAAAGTTACAAAATTTGGATTTTAATTTTCGTGCTTTTCGTTGTAAAAATATTCCCCGTACAGCGCGCCGTACACCCAAAGGGGAATAACCCACACAAATGATTTTCAAATGATTTGCAAGAATATTAGCAAATGCAGCGACGTAAATGGTTTAAACCTAATTATTCAGGGATTGATCCTACATTGCTCATTTTTTAAACTTTGTTGATGTTAAATATATATGCCCTTTATATGCATTATTGGTTTTTCTGTGAATATTTCTTTGCAAACTTCATCCTGGTTTAATATATGCTAATGTTTAATAATGCACTTCTTCAGTTTTCTTATGCATGGATTGTATCTGCTTGACAAAACTAAAGGAATTTCCTTGCTTTGCTTTGTATTGTTTTTATCAATAAGATATAATCTATTCTTAGTTAATGCGTCGTTTATACATCTCATTATTTCATTCTCCTTGTAACCCCGTTTGATTAAGTTCAGTTTGAACTGTGTAAGCATGTGCTGTAAATCATCCTTGTTGTTAGTGTTTCTTATAAATGACCTCACCCTTTATGAGAGCCGAAAAGACATGTCGATTGTGACAGCTGTTTGGATGCAGATAGAGAAATGAGTTTCGTTGGCTTAAAATATCTTTTCATATCCAATATATCATTAGAAAATCTTTTCCATTTGAAAATATTTACATCAAGGAAAGTGATGGCAGTTAGTGAAATTTCATGTGTAAATTTCAAGAAACGGTCATGATTGTTAGCCATGTTAAAAAAAGCAAGGATGTCATTGATATTTCCATTGTATATCATGAAGCCGTCATCTCTGTATCTGCCGTAGAAAAATATGTTTTTCTACCTTTGAACTTTGAAAGAATGTCTTTCATAATTTGATACATAAGAATATCACAAGCCTCACATGAGGGGATAGCACCAATCGCGGCCCCTATTATTTGTTGGAATAATTGTCCGTTGAATTCAAATATATTGTTTTCCAAAACGGATTTAAGGAGATAAATCAAATCGTCTATAGGTGGGCATTTTATTTTGAAATTAGCTTTGTCAAAATCATCATAGGCTATCCTGACTGCAGATAATAGTTCATCAATTGGAGAGTCTGTAAACATTTGGCTTATGTCAAAGCTGCCTAACCAACAATCAGCAGGAGGCTTTATATTTTCAATTTTGTGGATGAAATCAGCCGCATCTTTGATGTATGTGTGCTGATTTTGTCCGGTACTAGAAAATAATCAACATAACGTCCGATACATTCTGTAATTGTGTCAATTTGAAATATTATTGGTCTACCAGGTGGTATTATTTTATCAATATTAAACCCATTATCTTCTATTTTTAGGATGTCTGACTGATTCAGTCGGTGAATTTTCGGCAGAATATGCATATATCCTGGACCGTAATTAGTTTGATTACCTTTCATTAGGTAATCAAAAGTTATTTCATCTAAAACCCCTCTATTGAACATTCCCCTCAAATATGTGTTAAGACTATACCTGAGATCTTTGAAATCAAAGGTATATAATTTTATATAATGTTGTGAATTTAGTTG
>MJUT01025164.1:27344-37854 GCA_002080005.1 Gigantidas platifrons
AGCAAAATTTTAAACATTACAAAGACTACCTCAAACAATGTTTAGATGCCTCATCAGCAAAATTTTAAACATTACAAGGACTATCTCAAACAATGTTTACAATTTCAAAAGCAATATTAAAAATAAAACAACTCATGTTAAAATCTGAAACCAATTGCCATTTAAAATTACAAATATTAATTCATTTCTACTCCAGTATGTATATTATTTTTTTTTTTAATTTTGTTGACAAAATAGATGGTTTTCTTCACAATATGAGCTACCAGCTCATTTGATTGACATTTCTAAGTCAACTCCCCCTTTTTAAAACAAAACAAGATAACCAATTCTGGAATCACCTACACTAGAAATTTTGGTCCTAATTTCATAAATCAATATTGAAAATCTGGATACTGAAATGGAACATTTGTGCAAAAAAAAAAAAAAAAAAAACAACAACAACAACAACAACACTGTGTGTAAAGAAAATAAAATGCAAATTAAGATGAAGAATTCTTTATTCTACATAATAAATATTCATGAACAGTAGACTTTATAAATATTCATGAACAGTAGACTTTATAAATATTCATGAACAGAGCCTGAATTAACATACTTATCATATAAAAAAATAGGTTTACAGAAAGACACACAGACACACTTACTAACAATATACATACAAACAAGCAACACTGTCAAAATTAAAGTTTTACAAAGAACAGAAAGATGATTTATAAGTAAATGTTCTCATCAAAACACTGAAATTGAAGTCAAATATTCAAATATATGGAATATTTATACCACGATTTTCCATGTTAAACAGTTAAACAATCGACCGCAAGCGTGAGATTGTTTAACTGTTTAACTCAGTAAACCATGGTATAAATTATTTGTAACAATAAGCCAAGCAAGATCACATCTAGATCGTTGATTATTGTACATCTCTGTGAGAGTAATAAAATGACATCCCAGATTTAAGGTGTGCAATATCTCGTATCTGCCTGTAGTATTACATAGTTCTTAGCTGTTGCTTACATTCTGGTATATCAACCATAAAAAGATCAAAGGAAAAGAATGCAGTCATGTTACTAGAATATTAACACATTAATATATGAATATTAACTCAATTATAAATGTTTCAGCCATATCATGTTGTAAAGTAATTTAAATTACAGCTTGTGTTTGTCAGTTCATACTGGTCCCCTGTTATATTTCAATGATCATCTGACTGTTTCCAAAATCTTAATCAGACAATGTAAATTCAGGATTGTCACTGAAATTTAATCGAAATTCAAACTACTTTAATTTAATTATATTTAAAAAAAAAACAAAAACAAAAACAAAACCCAGACATGTATACAATGCACTCTTATTTATTTTGAAGACATTACTTTATATTTTTCTGAAAGAAATCTGAAGAAACAAGAAATCCTAAAAAAAACCAAAAAAAACTAGAAAATTGAATGCCCCCATCCCCCGTCTCAACCATATCCACCTCAACCCATCCCCCCCCCCTCACCCCAATTCCAATTTACTACCTTAACTTTTGGCTTGGTTCTGAGGAATGTGTAGGGGTATAATGCAAAGAAAACGTCTTGAAGAGCCAAAATGGATTTTCAATATAACTTAATTTGAAGGAATGGTATATTATTCATCGGGTATGATGTAGAAAACTTATGTATAGACTTTCAAAGGGGTTTGTGTCTTAGTTTGTGTCTGTAAGACACATACAATGCCCCTGCGGTTATAATTGCAAAAGGGTAAACCAATGTTTTGCTTATTCAGCATCAAGCAGAAATGACTGAAATAAATGAATCTGTACCTAACAATGTGAAGTTCGATTGATTGATTGATTGAATGGAGTTTAACGCCATTTTCAGCAGTATTATAGCCATATCGTGGCAATCAGTTTTAGTGGCGGAGGAAGCCGGAGTGCTCGGAGGGACCCGCAAGTATAAGGAGCGTTGTTTACAAGTTAACAGGTTTCAGTGGCTAAGTTCATATAAGCATAATTTTGTAAAAAATTGTTGAAAATCAAAATCCATATAATATGCACACCTTCAGTGTTGGTACTAACTGTCTACAAAATATAAAAGGTCTAGCTCAAAAACTGTAGGAGGAGTTAGCCAGACAAACCATATATCCTATATGGATTTAGCAAAATCTGTCCAAGTTCATGCATCCATAATTTTGTAAAAAATTGTTGAAAGTCAAAATCCATAAAATATGCACACCTTCAGTGTAAGTACTAACTGTCTACAAAATATAAAAGGTCTAGCTCAAAAACTGTAGGAGGAGTTAGCTGGACAAACCATATATCCTATATGGGGGCATAAATGAAAAGTCCAACTACCTGTCATTTTGAGAATATTTGATGAAAATCAAAATCCTGTGCACATGCACACCTCCATTATGTGTATAAACATCCTACAAAATATTAAAGCTGTAGCTCCAAAACTGTAGAAGGAGTTAGTGGGACAAACCATGTTCCCTTTATGCAGCTAATACGAAAAAAATGACCAAGTCCAACTACCTGTCATTTTAAGAATATTTGATGAAAATCAAAATCCTAGCACATGCACACCTCCATTGTGTATAAACATCCTACAAAATATTAAAGCTGTAGCTCCAAAACTGTAGGAGGAGTTAGTGGGACAAACTATGCATACTATAGTGTGACGAACGGACGGACGGGGGTAAAACAATATGCCCCCCGACCAATAGTCGCAGGGGCATAAAAAACCCCAAATATTTGCACAAAAAACCGACAATTCTAATTTTGAAGCTATAGGGACTAGAACTAGAACTATAACATAAATATTATGTACAATAATAATTCAAAAAATATGTAAAAATAGAATTCAAGCTCCATTCAGAAATATAACAACATACACCAACATACGATGTAATAATATAACAAATTCAATGCTAATTTTACTGGCTATGGACGACACAACTATCAAACCAATTTAATAATTTTTACTAGAATAATCAGCTTTCAAATTTTTTTACAGCATGGAACGTCCAAAGTAGAATTTTGATGACGGGTAATGTTAAGGTAAATGTGTATTATATAGGAAAGATCCAAGGGTCATGGAGAGTGAAAGCCTTGCAATAGTACTTTTGAGATAGTGAAACTGGCATCATAAATTAGGAATATGGGGTAAATCAAGTTATGGTTTAAAATGAAGTTCTTCCTTTATTTTATCATAAAATTTCACTTAGATGTCATTTATTTAGATGAACTTCAATTTTGAGAATAGTAACATAATTCAGATGTATTCTGACTGTCACTTGCCAAAGCCTTTTGGTAGTTTAAATACTTATTCAATCTTACATTTATATTAAACACATGCACATTTTAGAATAAAAATAACATGGAAATTTCCATTCACAAAAAGTTTTTTTTTACAAAGTAAGAAACATCAACAAGCTATCTCCCTTCAAAAGACAATAAAATTATTTCCCTATTGATCTGAAATTCGACAAAAGGTAATTTTCTATCTTCATATGTGAAGAGGAGACAACTTTGTCAAGTTCTTCAACCTCATAAATGGGAATTTGAAGAATCAACAAACCATACAAGTTTGTATCATGCCTTCAAACAAAACAACAAATAAAAAGGTTTTGTCATGGTTGTTAATACTTATTGTTTGCTATTTGGTCCCTACTTGAATTTATGTAAAAATTGAATTCCTGAGATTTATTTCAGTTTCATTCCTATATCCTTTATAAGTATAATGATGATTAGTGTCTAAATTACTTCACCCTTATCTAAAATATCTGGTTATAAAATGAACTATTTCTTCAAATATTTGATAGAGAAAAAAATAGCCTTACATTGATGAGTGATCAAATTATGTCTTGTGGGACCCACTTTTTTAGCATCAGCCTTGACAATACAGTGTTATTCAGTTATTTAAAAAAAAAAGCCTTTAAGGTGCCCTTCAAGGGTAGTTTGATATAACCTGTGATATTTATGATTTAATTTAAATATTTTCCAATGTGATGGGGTTCAACAATAAGTGTTATTATACCTGAGACTTTGCTCTTTAATTGTTCATTATGACCTGGTTCTAATATATTAACCATATTTGTTGCACTTTTAGTAGCACTAAGCTTGAACTTTTATCTAATAAGTATATTTTCAATAATTGTATGGTTAGGAGAGTGGGTATTTAAAGCCACTTCCAACACTATTTCACCGATATTGTGGCTGTCTGTTTTCTTGGTAGAGTAAATTAGAATACCAATAGAAAATGACACGTAAAAGTTACAAGTCAATGTGGAAAACATTTGCATGACCGTATTTTTTCACTATGAGGACATAAAACTGGTCTAACCCTGCCACTTTTTTTTATTAAAGTGCCTGTATGAGGTGAGGAAAGTGAGAGGTCTAGTACAAATAATGCATGTGTGTTGAGGGTATCAATTTCATCTCAGTTTCAATGATTTTCTAACTTAACTTTAGAACTGTTCTCACAGTGTGGTATTTTTTTTATGTTTTTCATCACATAAAGTTGTATCGAGTGCACCTCACCATGGACGGGAACTTAACTAAAATTTTAGCAGAAAAATTGTGACCTTAACATCATGAAAACAATGCCACATAGATTGTGCCAATTTTTACTTCAATTAACGAATTGGAGTATAAACATATTTAAAAAATTTCTTCAAAATAACTCCATGGTTCTTGAAAAAAATTGAGGTCAGGTTAGGTTATGGTGTTTAACGCCACTTTCAACATTATTTCTGTTATATCGTGGCGGTCAGTTTTCTTGGTGGAGTACTCGGAGAAAACCACAGACAGTTTGCAAGTCACTGATAAACTTTATCACATAATGGAGATAATTAAAATGACAACAAATATAAAGTGAAAACAAATAATCACATGACTCTGTGTCATGTGATTGAAAAGTAACCTCTTTATCTGTCAAATTTGTTATAAACTATATAATTAAAGACTAAAATAATACTTTATACCATTAAAAAAAAAGATGATTGATTTTTGGTGTTTAATGCCACTTTCAGAAATATTTCAGCTATATCATGGCGACCAGTTTTAGTGGTGGAAGAAGCCGCAATACCCAGAGAAAACCACCGACCATGGGCAAGCAACTGGTAAACTTTATCACTTGCGACTGAGAGTCGAGTACACCCTTTTTTGTAACCTACAAAGCCGGGCACGAACCCACGCCATATTGGTGATAGGCTTGTATGAATTGTTAGCTAATCCAAAGACCTAACTCACTGAGCCACCCAGGGCCTCAAAAAAAACAACAAAAAAACAAAAAAACAAATTAAAACAAAATTATGTTAATTTCTACTGATACATCTAAAGTGCAACTAAGTTAGAGGCTCAACATGGGTAACCTTTTTAATGTCAGAAAACATGTACATGTCGATATTGTCGGGGTAACTTTTTAGTGATTATTTTAGTTAGAGTTAGTTTTAATAACCTTGAGGTTAGAAGTCACCCTTTACTTTCAAGATGGTATATCGGAAAAGGCCATGTCATATCCTAATTAATTATTTAAATATATTTTACATTTTATGATTTGATTATAATGACACAAGTTCTGTATAACACACACAGTTGATGATTGTCACAAATTAAAAAAAACAGAAAAAAAGATAGAATATACAGAGAAAATATATTTGCTGATTCTTCTTATAGAAATTACAATTTTTTTTTGATATACAGGACTTGTAAAAAAATATATATGAAAATGACTGTTATTAGCAAAATCACAACATAATACACATATACAAACATGAAGCTTGAAACTTATAAAAAAATAAATTTCAGAAGTGTCAATTATGAAAAGAAAGTTTAAACAGTGATGGACAACACATTCATCTCTACCAGTAAACACTATATGTGTATTATAACATGAAAACAAAATTTTGTTCACAGCTAAGTTACTTATTTCAAAACATTTCCATTTTAATTTCTAGTACCAAGATAACAATGACAAAATTATCATTTTAACTAATTAAACAGCAGGTAATTTTGTAATCAGTCTGTGCCAAAAACCTTTGACAAACTAGCCCGAACAGCATTTTAGAAGAATTTTTTTCTCATTGATTAAGCAAATTTTATACAAGTTTTACTAACCCAAACCCACTTTTGCTAGACTGGGACTTAGGACTAGTGGGTTTTGGTGCAGACTGTTGCAATACCTGTGTCTAAATTAGTTTAAAATGTATTCTGATTGGTTTTCCTAGTTATTTGTTTATCAACAGACAAATAAAATTAGAAATCACTTTCTTTCCATTCATTTACATGGAGAGAAAGTGAAGTATATCTTTTATTAAGCACAACAAAATGTAAAGTTTAAAAATTAAGTTTGTCACCTGAAGTTGTACCTGTGATGTTTATAATCTATATAGGACAAGTAACAGATTCAGGTATGCCTGTGTATGCTGTCATTAAACTTGTCATAATTGTCCAATCAGAACAAAGAATTTATTTAATACACAGTTCTGATTGGTTGTTTTTTTCAAGTACGAGTGCAAACTCAAGTTCAAAACATTTATGACTGTAAGGCTGGATCTTAAAATGGAAATAAATTGAAACAAGAATTGTTCTATATTATCTAACATAGAATGCCCGTAAAATAAATGCGTCATATATTCATAACACCATATCTATCGTGGAAATTTCTTATTAAAGTATGGTAATCATATCAGTTCAAAACGTTTTTTCCACTTTAAAATGTGAATACTTGACACAAAATACAACAACAAAAAATAATAATAAACAGACAAAAAAAATATACATATCACTACTGGCTATACAATCAGAACAGAATTAAATAAATACAAAAAATGGAACTATCGAATATTGCACTACATTTGAAACAAAAGCACTATGTAAAATTGCAGACAAAAATAAACATGACCTGATTTACACATTAATTATTTTGCTAATTAGTTATCATGTAATTAGTGATGGTAGTTGTTAGGAAATTCTTAAGAAAGAAAGTGGAATGTCAAATCGTTTTCTTCTGTCTAAAGTAATAAATGTAATCTACATAATGATTTAATGTCAATTTTTGTAAGAAAAATAACCAAGACTTGTAATTTCAATTCTGATTCATTGCCAGTATAAAATGCGACCAAAAATGAATAAAAAAAAATAATTCATATCAACCGTCTCCAAGTAAAAAAATATACATATATATATTTAAAGAAAATTAAACCTCAGTTAAGTGAATTATCACAGATGTATTCAGGCTACAATACTATCAATATGTGACTCAAGACTACAATATTATTAATATGACTCAAGTCTACGATATTATCAATATAACTTGAAAATAATGGTATCAGAAGAGAAATCCTTATGATCTGTGACACACAGACAGATTCATCTTTGTCATTAATGTGCTTTTTTTACTTGGAGAACAATCAGTTGAAGTAAACATAAGAAAGACATCTATTCTACTACATTATTGCACACATTATGGATTTCCCTGCAATAAATATCAAAATCTCCATAAAATGCTGTAATGTTACTACATCCAATAGTCATGATATCTCTTTAATTTATCATTGTAGGAAGTTAAAGGTGACATCAATTTGATTACTAGGTCTTTTGACTTTTTCTTATCACTTTTGGATAAAAACATGTTTTCTAAAGAAAAAAAAAGCTTTTTAATTTTTTTGCCATTTCTGTGAAAATCCAAAAATATCAGAGTGTCCGTTATATGATATTGAGATAATTCTACATCATTTTTGTTTTGTTTTTGGTACCTGCTCCTTGAAAATTGATATCCAAAATTAGAAGTACAAAATTAAGTCCTTCACCAACCCTAAATTTTGGCTTTTCAAAACCAATAGATACCAATTAGATGTACTTGAAGTCACTATTAATCAATGAATCTTCAATTTGCCCTACAAATTAACATTTTTGTGATAATTTAGCCAAATTAAATAAACCAAAAAAAAAACCATGGTCAAAATGATATTTTTCACACTGGTTTTCACATAGTTCAGGGTTGAATTTTTTCCTGTTATAATTAATCTCTGGCTCATCAAGATTAAAATATCAATGACTTGTAATATGACAGAGAGTCACAGCATTTCAATGGAGATATTTCTAATACAGGTATTGATTACAGCACTAAATCTTTTGCATAAACACACAATACACAAGTCTATAAAAATAAAGTAAATTCAAATGATTTTTCTCTTTTTCAAAATATTTCTCTGCTTTGAAAAAACCCATTGTTGTTTTATTTCACTTTTAGATACTTATAATTTAGCTTGATTACATAGTGTCCCTCTCTTGCAACCACAGACAGACAGAGTTGTCTTCTTTAATACAAGAGTAATCTCCCCTTTTGACAAATTCACTGTTAAAAGTTTTTCATAGCGATTTTATACATGTCTTTTTTGTTATTATTAAAAATTTAAATCATTCATTCATGGTAAATGCATCTTGAAAACTTTTGAAGGAGAGGGAAAAAAAAAACAACAATAAAAGTTCTGGAAAGCTTAAATTTACCATTTTTTAAAAATTTGAATGTATATATACCACATTAAAACAAATTCTGACAATAGAAGAAAATCTTGTATTTTAGGAATATATATTTCAACCTCTTAGCAGGGATCAAATTACAAATTTCACAGCCAAATGTCTATAATCATGCACAAGTGAATTATCAAATTCTAAAGTCAATAAACAAAAATTTGTATTAAATTGTGATTATATATGTGTAAGAGAAGGGTCGACTCTAATTGTTGCAGAAACATTATTTTATAAATCAAAATTAACTTTGCAGACAAAACTCTTAGATTGCACTTTCTACACAAGTACTACATCAATAATTTGCTGAAAGTAGGCAGTGATTGGGATTAAAAAAAATTCAATGGGACTATGGCCCCCTTCCCTTCCTTGTTAATGGGACATTTTTGATATGAATGGGCCATAATGACAGAACTATGCGCCAAAATCCAGTGTGAAAAATTATTTAGAATAAAAACATTTAACAAACTTTAATACATGGGTGGATGAGATATATAAACTATTTGATAACTCACACCCTTCTGTTTGAATAAATATGATGAAGGACATACGAGCTTGAACTTAACACTTTTTTTAATTCTTGGCTTAAACCTTGATATGGACAAAAAAATCCATCTGATATGCATGATAAACGCTGTGCAATGCATGAAAATTCCCATTTCACGTTTCTCGGGGAAAGTAAAAAAAACCATGGGAAAGTGACATGCTGATCGGTATCCGATACTTCCCGCCGGGAAAGTGTTATAAGTCCGTTGTTGTACTTTGCGGTTATCAGATATATCAGTTTTTGAAACTGGTTTACGATTTATTTAAGCCTGAATTCCGTATGTAAAGGTATAAAATTGTATGTAAACAAGGTACCAGATATCGATGTTGATTTGCAGTTGAACTTTCACAGATCATTTGAAATAAAAACTAAATTATAAATTAGATACAGTGATTGGGATTACATTTTTTTCAATGAGACTATGTCCGTGCAGTCTTGACAGAACGGTTCGGCTGTATGTAGAATGTACGTCTGACTTCATCAGAAAACGAATGCGCGCGTATGACACGGAGTTTTTATGTGGAAATGCGCCATTTCGTCGGGTAATGCGACTATGGCGCGGGGCGCGTGGTAATCCCAATCACTGAGTAGGGTCAATCTTATTAATAGGTCCATAAATGAATTACCTCCCTTTAAGTTCATTTACAACACAAAGTATTATAATAACAGCAAGAAATTTAACAAGACCATATATATCCTTGTAAAGGGAGATAATCATAATTTCATAGGTCCATAAATGAGTTATTTCCCTTTATCTCCATTTACAACACAATGTATAAGAACAGCTAGAAATTTAACACTAGATCATATATGCCCTTGCAAGGGGAGATTATCAAAATTTCAAAGGGTGATAACTCACATGTGTTTCCATTCATAACCTAATTAATAAATTATTTTGCATCATGAAAACTGTTCTTAATTTCAATTAGAATTCTTGTACTACTTCTAACAAAATAGAGTTGAGCATGGAGTCCTGGTATGGTAAACATGTAGCATGGAACCTTTTATGTTAAACAGTTAACCCAATGATAAGAGCTATTATTCCTAATAATACAACAACGCATATAATTATCATAATCAGTTTCTGAAACGAAAGAAAAAAAATAGCTATTAAGTACAACACAAGAAAAACAAAAATAAATGTAATGAATGATGAGTGAACCTGTAACATTAAAACAATTATGGCCACACTGTAAAAGAGGACTAGTTTTTGAAAGTTTTAAATTTCTCAACTGAAAAGATTAATTCTGTTCTAGATATTCTAAAATTTGCAAAAAACACTTATTTCTGAAAGTATTACATGTAAATTATCAACATGTAAAATTCCTCTTACAAAGTATTAGTGGTAAGATGGAACTGCTATCTAAACTGTGAAACTGACAACATATAAACACTAGGGCTATTCCTTACAAAGTGGGATGGGTGGAGATTGAATATTAGGCATCACCCCC
>MJUT01025164.1:37860-58918 GCA_002080005.1 Gigantidas platifrons
TTTTTTTTTTTTTTTTTTAAATAAAGGGAGTATGTTTAGACATGTGCAGTCGATAAATCAAATTTCTTAATATTGATTGATTGGTGTTTAATGCCAATATTAGCAATATTTCAGCGATTTTCTAAAGAAAGACTGGAATTTACCAGTTAAACTGTGACAGTGACCTAACAGATGGACATGCTTGTGATTACGGTATCTCCTTCACTTTTTAAAGTTTGAGGATAAGAAATGCCCGCCATTCTCTAAATTCCCACTCTTACAGCATGTTATGGAATAGCCCTTATATAAAAACAACTAATAACTAATAAAAAAAAAATACATAGGTAATGACTTGTAAACAAAATAACTCAAAAAGATTGAAGTTCAAAAACATCGGACAACATTTAGTGCGGTGGAAACGGTACTCATGAATGACAAATTTCATTCAAAGTATTAAAATGTGTAAACATTCGTGATTTTTGTAAAAATTTGTATAGTTTTCGCTTACCCGCCTAGCTTTACTTTGGTATTTTACAGCTTTTTTTGTGTCTGCTTTGGCTGTTTCTATAAAATCTACAGCTTGTTCGACATTATATTCTATACGATCTATCATTTCTCCCTAAAAACAGAAAAAATACTTATTTAACTTACCCGCCTAGCTTTACTTTGGTATTTTACAGCTTTTTTGGTGTCCATTTTGGCTGTTTCTATATAATCGACAGCTTGTTCAACATTATATTCAATACGATCAATCATTTCACCCTACAAGAGAAAAACAACAATACAACCTAATTTTAGTTTTTTCTTCTTTCCCTTTTGACCTTTAAACTCTAGAAAAAGGAAATGACACCATGGCTGGACTGGAATTATGATGACAGTTTGACCTTTTAACCCTTCACCAGTCATAGTCTATTGAATATAACCAACAATTCAACCATTTTGAAAGTTCCAAACAATTCCAAGAAACAAGAATTGATGTTGAATATGCATCAAAAATAGGAATCTTGATATATAAGATCCTCAACATTTGCCATGATCTTTTTTTTTGAGGGGGCATGTCATTTTAGTCAAAGGCCATTAGAAAAAAAAACATCTTGCTTTGACATTTTTGATTTCCATTGTATGTTAAAAAAAATCCTATACTAAATAACAAGAATACATTTATTAAATGGTTGTTGCAAATTTGATAAACAGCAGTTTTTGTTGACAAATTGCATTTTGCATCTTTTATAATGAAATTTTATATTTTGATTTAAAAAATAACGAAGATTTTTTTTTTTCTGTTTCAACAACACTAGAAATCACCTACTGTGGAGTCTGAAAATAAAATTCAATGTTGAACAGAAACATGTGCCAAATCCCAGGTGTCCATTTTGAAATCTACATTCTATTTATATACCTACTGTTTCATCATTCATCGATTACTAATCTTCCTGTTAACTGAAATTAAAAGTTACCTACCATGCTTCTTCAGTTGAAAAACTATGACTGTTTAGTCGGTTATTTACTCTGCCTGCAAATTTTTATTTTGCATAAATTTAGGCAATTAACTAACTAGAGGCTCTCAGGAGCCTGTAATCCCTCACCTGGTTTTCAATTTGACATCTAAAGTTGATAGAAAATGGGGGTGTTACACATAATTTTGAAAGTGGGCCACCCAAAGATCATTTCAACTCAAATTTCTGAGCAAAAAGCCAAAAGATTTTGATGTGATTTTTATCTCATAATATTCCTAAATGGAATAAACTGGCTGACAAAATCTCACAGAAAAACCCAGAATATATGTTAAATTACTCATTGCCATGTAGCTGCAGTTAAAATTTGAGTTCATTTTGATTTGTAATAAACAACTAAAGAAATTTCTATTTTTAGTAACAGCAGCCATTTTGAATTGAGGGCGGGACTGTCGGACACAATTCTGAAATAGGACTACCCAAGGACTATCCCAGCCAAATTTGGTTTAATTTGGTTCAGCGGTTTCAGAGAAGAAGATTTAAATGTGATCTTTTATCAAAATATGCCTAATTTGCATAATCGGTATAAATCGGCTGAAAGAAAAATTTCACAGAAAAACCCGGAATATATGTTAAACTACTACTTGCCATATAGCTGCAGTTAAAATTTGAGCTCATTTTGACTTATACTAAAGTAGCAATGGACAATTGAAGAAATTTCTATTGTTAGTAACAGCAGCTATCTTGAATGGAGGGCGGGGCTGTCGGACACAATTTTGAAAGGGACCATCCCTGCCAGGTTTTGTTTAATTTGGTTCTGCGGTTTCAGAGAAGAAGATTTGAATGTGATCTTTTATCAAAATATGCCTAATTTGCATAATCGGTATAAATCGGCTGTAATTTTTTTTTCACAGAAAAACACGGAATATATGTTAAACTATTCCTTGCCATGTAGCTGCAGTTAAAATTTGAGCTCATTTTGACTTATACTAAAGCAGCAATAGACAATTGAAGAAATTTCTATTTTTAGTAACAGCAGCCATCTTGAATGGGCGGCGAGGCTGTCGGACACAATTTTGAAAGAACCCACCCAGAAACCATCCCTGCCAGGTTTGGTTTAATTTGTTTCAGCAGTTTCAGAAGAAAAGATTTAAATGTGAAAGTTTACGACATACGACAACGAACACCAAGTGATGGTAAAAGGTCACTTGGCCTTTGGCCAGGTGAGCTAAAAATGTGTTATATATCTAATTTGAAAAAAATGAGTTTTAACACATAACAATTATTCATATGACTTTTTTTCATAATAAATGACCAAATAGTTTATAATACAGCTGAAATAAAATAAAGTAATAGGGATAAAAACTGGCGATACTTTAAATAAATCTGGTCAGTGAACAAGCACAGTAGTCTCCCTTTAAAAACGTGGCCTTATAAGAAAAGTAGCCTCTGGGTAGGGCTTTATTTATCAGCATTTTACAAGTCTTGTGCATTGTAAATTTTAAATACAGGGCTTTCAATATTTTTCAAGTGTACCAGTACTTCACTATTTACAGGTGGTACTCTGTATTAAAATTTAAATATTTTCATGTATATCCAATACAATAAATACTCTTTAAAATCAGGAGGTAGCAAATACCATTTTAAACAGGTACCTGGTACTGTCCCTTATTGAAAAGCCTGAAATCTGGTCATATAAAAGAGTTGACCTTTAGTAACAGAGGCCTTATTAGAGTTGACCTTTAGTAACAGAGGCCTTATTAGAGGTGACCTTTAGTAACAGAGGCCTTATTAGAGTTGACCTTTAGTAACAGAGGCCTTATTAGAGGGATACAACTCTACTGTAATCCCAAGAGCTGAAAAGGCTTACTGATGCAGTGTTTTCCCTAATTTTCATTGTAAGAGGTCAAAGGCAGCTTTGAACAGGCCACATTTGGATTTCCAAGTACATTTCTATATAAAATGCATGATTTGAACCGACCAAAAAAGTGCTTGAACCAGGCAATTTGACCTGCTGCCTGTTCTTAGGGAAAACACTGCTGATGACAAAAGAGGAAACCTGTGATACAGTGTTGAATTACCTTCATTTATATTCATCATTTCCCCCCTCCCTTTTTTTTTTGAATGTGTGTTAAATTTTTATCTCTCTTTTATTTAATTATTTTGTTGTTATACATGTATTCTATGTTTTTTTAGTACAATATAATTTTTGTTATCATGTTAAGCTCTTAGAGTAATTTTAATAATATAATGTGCTATATAAATATTGTAAATAATAATAATAATAAAAATAATTTTCTAGCTGATGGGAATATATTATAAAAAAAAAAAGAAGAGAAAATCTGCTGCTCAGAAGAAATCTTTCATCTCTGAATCCAGACCTGTTTACCCCTGTTGACCTATAGGAGTAGTTTTCTTCCTTGACTGAGAGTAGTTTTTGTCTAATATGCTAGGGGGTTTGAGAGCACCCCCTCACTAAGAAAAGTTTGAAAAATTAGGTATCGTTTCCTGCAATGTACATCATACAGCTTCTTGTTGAACATGATTGTTTGTTTATACCTGTGTGTATTGTCTAAGTGTAAGGATTTATTAGTAGCCTAAAAGCATATGGTACTTACTGAAAATTTGTCAACAGTGCACAACATGTTTATGCAACCCCTTTTAACATAAAATTATGTTAATGCATCAATAATTTAAATTTTACAGTCAAATCCAGTTTATATATTAGATAGGGTAGTTTAATATGTACTCGATAGACATTGAAATGATTGTCCCGTTCGATTATCTCCCTTGCTCGTAGATGTAAACACCACATCTATTAATTCCTTTTATAATCATTATTCTGAACAAATTTATGTATAGTGTAATGACTTTAGAAATAATATAAATATATGTACAGTTCTCATTAAATAAAAATATTAATTGTACACTACGATGCAAAAAAAAACCAAATAACCAATATTGGGTTTTTAGAGATGACTATTTGAAATTTATCAGTAGTAGGGCTATCACGTAAAATATCTGAAAACAGGTTAATAGATCAATAATCGTACATATTATTAAATGTAAAGATAATTCATTGCTAAATAAGATTATACAATCTCTATATACAGGTGAATCTCGTTATGTCAAACTCGGTTATCTCGAAATTTCGGCTTTCTCAAAATTTTTTTCAAGTCCTGAACAAAACCTAGTGCTTTTCAACTGATTTTACTCCTTTTATCTCGAACTTCGATATGTCGAAATTTCGGTTGTCTCAAAGTAACTTTTCAGTCCCAAAGGTGAAAATCAATGCAAAACATGTTCATTATGTCGAACTAATAATTAAAATAAATGCAAACAATGTTCGTTATGTCAAACTGATAATTAACCTCAATAAACAGATGTCAAAGTGTCAAATTTATGGCTTGCGTCATTCATCTTCTCTGTTAATTAAGCTTTATCAATTTTGTTAATTGTTGTTATTATTATAAAGAAATGTGTAAACTATCTGTTTTTAATTTTAAATGAAGCAATCAAGTGATAATTAAATTAAATCAGTTAAATCACTAACAATTATTTATTCTTCCAACTTTTCCCATATCATTTGATGTGGCAATCAAACAGGTGGCGCTTGGGTCATGGTAAAATACAGATTAGGTAATTAGGTAAAATTGTTGACAAAGAGATTTCAAGCTTCAGAAATTCATTCTTACTTATTATTAATTATACTGAGTAAATTGCTTTTATATGTTTTATTAGTGCTTGATACATTTTGTTCCTATTTTATAATATTTTATATGCGTTTCATTGATACATTCGTTTCATTAAATATTTCGTATTCTTCAAATAAAAACATGTGTGTATTGCCTGCCATGATGTTTCCTTTGTATGAATAAACGTGAGTTTATCTTGTTAATAAAGTTATTCATTTATGTACAGTTCGTTGTTAGTTGATTAATTATTTTGTCATTGTAAATGAACGATAAAAACATTACTGATTTTCAATACACAAGAAAATAACATATAAATTACACAAAACAAAACAAGGAAGTATGTGATGATAGTGTCAACATTACACAAAACAAAACAAGGAATTATGCGACGACAGTGTCAACGGAAATAAAATTAAAAAAGAAACATGCACATACCAAATTAAAAACAACTGATATGGATATCAAAAACTAAAAAAAAAAACATCATGAGGTTGGAAAATTGATATAACATTCCAAATGGAGTTACTTCCCCTTTCATTGACATCAAATTCTTGCACTCCTCTTTAGTCGAACTACGGATAACTCGAATTTTGTTCTCGGTCCGCTGTGGTTCGAGATAACGAGATTCAACTGTATTTGCAAACCTCAATTTACGATAAATCTGATTTTTCCCCTTTACTCTCAACTTCATCGAACAAATTTCAAATATGGCGGTTATCACTTCGTTAACCAGACACGAAAAGTCAGTCTGCCACAAGTAGAACACGGTAAAAATGTACCCCCCTTTGTTGAGGGCTTGAGACGATTCCAAATTTCTGTATATTCATGTTTACATCTTTCTCTTATCAATGGCAGTGACTTCTTCAAGCTCAGTCAACTGCTTGCGTTTGGCATTCCGCCATTAATTTTCAGACACATGTTACTAGATCATCAAAGTGTTTGTATGGAGCATGGATATACAATAATTTTAAACCGCTCAAACGACAAAGATTCAGTGTTGCGTTCGGATATCTACCATAAGAAACAAGAGTTCTTTCTAGCGATTTTTTTTCTCTCCAGTTTTGCAACTTGTTGGCGTAGAAATAACTTATGAGGGCGTAGAGCGTAATTTAGGGGTCAAAAGTGGTAGAAACTACGCTGGTATCGTAGTGGTAAACAGGTATATGAATCCCATAATGCAATAAAACCTGGAGTTTCTCCCTCACCTGTTGTTCGACTAGCATAGCCATATCCATAAACATATCGTGTAATTCCCGTATACTTGTTTCTAATTTGATGATATCGTTGTGTCTAGCTTCAATATCTGCCAGTGTTTGTTTTGCTTGCTGTGTTTCCATTATAATCTGAAAATACATCAAGTTGTCATTTAACTAAAATTGATGTAAAATTTATTAGGATTAAGACTATGTTAAATATTTATAGGAATAAATTCCAAAATTGTTGTTTAATGCTACCTCAGCAAATTTTCAGCTATATCATGGGAAGAACAAGTTAATATTCAATGAGATAATGATGAGGTCAGCTATGTACTAGACCATCACTCTGTTGAATTTTTATAGTGCTAACTCACTGAAACAACAGTCAGCGGATAGACATATTGCCCCACTCGGACACATTATCTGATTCCGAGCCAACCAGTCTTTGCTCTTTTTTCTTTATGCTGCGTGCTTAGCGGAGAAGCAACAAATACCAATATCATAGTCTTTGGTTTGATCCAATCAGGACTGACATCCAAGATAACGGTCGAATATCAAAATACAGACACCTGAATTGTGTTTGAATACTTGCAGACATCAATCTATGGTTTTATTGCTGCAGAAATGCTTTTAATGGATATGTATAGTGTTGCATTAATTCCAGTTTTCAACTGTCAAAAAGTTTATGTCGGCAAATATTTAATATAACTGCACCTTATTTAAGAATCCCTGATTCTGATTGGATGCCAGCTGTAATATTTTTTAATACATTCTGCTATTTTTGTTTGTGTGCTTTTATTGTGAGTTTATCTAATTTTCATCACCTGCTGTGGTGTTTGTGTGAAATGTAACCTTTCGCCATGGTATTTGTGTGAAATATAACTTTTTGCCATGGTATTTGTGTGAAATGTAACTTCTTGCCATGGTATTTGTGTGAAATATAACTTTTTGCCATGGTATTTGTGTGAAATGTAACTTCTTGCCATGGTATTTGTGTGAAATGTAACTTCTTGCCATGGTATTTGCCAAAACACATTTTCCTTTTTTTTACCATTCACAGAGACACTTCACAATTCTTGATCACATTAGTGTTTTAATTGAAGGCAATTTGACAAGACAATCTGGTTATCAAGAATAATTTAGTGTTTGTGTCAAGAATCATCAAGAATTTCAGTTAGAAGAGTTCTGATGGATATAAAAAAACTGTCCTACGACACAAATGCAGGAGACCAGTTTAGTCACACAAAGCTCCAGTACAAATAAATATTCTATTTTATTAAACAGAAATGTCATTTTTGTGAGATATATTTGCATCCAACCAAATAAAAAAAAAAACCCAAAAACCCATTTTAATCGTCATCAGTTATGTTATTTTATAGTAAAAATCTCCATTTTCCCATTTATTCTGCTGAAAACTAGTGACATTAAATAATGTATCACATGGTCCTTGTACACTTACCCCCTGTGTAAATATTGCTGGATTTCCTGATTCTAACATATCTTCTAATTCTTCATTTGTAGTAGTTCGACCAGCTACAAAAATTATTAAAAGCTTTAGTAAATACAGTGGAACCTGTTTAAATCGAACCCACTCGTAACAGGTAATTAGTTCAGACAAATTTAAATTAACCAAGATTTTAAACTTGTTGACTTCATTTGAAGCTCAGTTTATACAGGATTACAGTTTATTCATGGTTCGGTTTCCACGACAATGGGTTTCACTTTTATTCTTTGATAATCTGAAAAGCACTAATTTATGATAGTTTTGACATACAAGTGAGTGAGTGATTGTTGCTAAATGTCAGTGAGCTATTTTTCAGCTACGTCACGATGAGATGATAATGCCCACTCTGTACTAGACCAACACGCTTATTTGGAGTTTACTGAACCAAAAGTTCATATTTAGGCCTGTCGCCCCACTCAGACACTTTATCCTGATCCTCAGCCAACCAGTCTTTGTTCTTTCTCCTTAGTGCTGAGTGGAGAAGCAACAAATACCAATTTTATAGTCTTTGGTTTTACCAGATCGGGGCTTGAACACATGATTTACCAAAATCAAGGTCAGAATGCTAACCATTAAACTCTCGATGAGGTCCTCATTTGTTTTTGAGGGAATTTATTAAATGTGCATTTGTAAATTATGGTACATACACATACATTATGTCATAAAGTTTGTCAGTGACTTGTGGCAACTTCTCCAGGCACTCCGGTTTCCTCCACCAATAAAACTGACAGCCACGATATAACTGAAATATTATTGAAAGTGGCATTAAACACCAGAAACCACCAACCAACCATACAGTAATAAATATACATATCTTTAATGGAAATTGATTTTTTTTTTTTTTACATAATTGCAATTTAACAAAAAACTTAATCTTTCCTTAGAACTACAGATGCTATGAGTTCACTTGAAATATGAAGGCAATTATTCATGGTTTTATATGATCCCTCAAAAAAGTCATTAATCATAGCTGACAATTAATGACATGGGAGTCATCATATGACACAATACTTCAGAAAAATCTCAATCAGAGAATATGGGAAGAAATTGTTTTCTAAATAATTTTTCAATCAAAAATATTATCCAAGTTTTGTAAATTTTGTCAATAGTTAACCAATAAAACAATGAAATACATTATTAGTTTTTGTGGAAAGAGGTTTTATTCTGATTTTCTTGGTTTTTATTATATTTATTTGATATATTCATTTTAATGATGCTATATTGTATAACCAGCTGGTACAATAGAACCTGTCGTTAGAGACATGTACAAGTGGTCTTTCAAGACAAAACGGTCTTTCATTGCAGGTTTAGATCAATATCATTCAGAGCGTTGATGCCAATTAGAGACCATGTTTAGTCTTTATAATAATATCATAGGGTTCTTAGGTGATCATCATTCATATTTGGTATAATGTTCCCAAATGTTCCATTATATCATGGAATTGTTTAAAACACACAAAATCTAGTCTTAAATGTCAGTTGGTCATTCAAATCAGGTATTGCTGTAGTAGATCTGTTAACATTTAATGAGCTTTTTTTACTTTACCTTGTGTTTACGGGACTGTCGTGGTTGTGATCGTATGGTAGATGGATCTACAACTACCTATGCAATCAGTGCCTATCACCACTAAAGTTGTGAGTTCAAATGACACACATGGCGAGGTGTACTCGATACAACATTCTGTGATGAAGTTTGTCAGTGACCTGCGACAGGTCTGTGGTTTTCTCCTGGTATTCAGGTTTCCTCCACTAATAAAACTGACTGATACATATGATATAACTGAAATATTGTTGAAAGTGGCATTAAGAACCATAAACCAACCAATCATACATAAACCTTGTGTTTACCTTGTTGTCTCAGCAGCTGTTTTCTTCATTACAATACTATGTAGAAAATCTAATTACCTTACTTACTTAGTCCTTGCTATGCATCATGGCAAATAAGGGCAAGGAAAATTACCTTAAACACGTCAACTTGATTTGTTTGATTCTAAAAAATGTTAAATAAAATCCAAAAGCAAAAATGACACAGCTAGTGTCAAAGGTCAGACAGATGACCATGACCTTTGACTTACTTATTTCTAACTGTCTTTGTATTCTGCCTTTACATCTTTCTCTGTAATCTATTTGACAGGAATTATAATCATTCATTACTTCTACAAACTTGCGGGAAAGGGTTGCATGCTGAAAAGAAAAAAATACAAGTCTTGAAAGACAGGATGACGATATAAATATACATGATAGATTATCTAACATTACACTGAGTCTAAGTGAAGTAAAGGGACCACGCTTTTATTGGTATTCTACATTTCCTAGTCACAGTAGGATATCCTACAATGAGCATAAGGAGTGAGAAACAGCCCTTGTGTACATCTATATGCATATACAATCTTATTAAATGTTAGATTAATTTTTTTTTTACGTTTTAATTTGAGGTCATGTCATGTAACCTTTCATTCATCTTTTATCATCCAATCATATGTAAGACAGTTCAATATATTGACCAATCATGATCAAACAACAGCTCTTGGCGTGTACTCGGTTTTAAAAAGTACCCTCGTCACCGATTGGTCAATTGAAAATATGAACTCTGATATGACCCCTAAACAGGATGTTGCTATATGTCAGTGTATCACCAAAAGAAAAAAAAAACATGTCCAAGGTTGAAGACAAATGGACTATACTAAAAAGTCTGCTTGTCAAACACAATTGTTTTTAGAATTACAAATCCATAGTACGATCCTGATAAAATTGATGACATGTGCGTGGGATAAAGGACAGATCTGTCTCTTTTGATCTTTTTTTAAGAGATCATGCAATCGGTTTTGTTAAAAGGAAAACTTGATTTTACAAGTGAGATATATTTTTACCAAATCAATGCATTATATATAGTCTCTAACATTGTTTCCCGTTTATTACGATAATTTCTCAAATCAAGATAGTTAAATTATCACAATTTAAAGTTCGAGGTTTACCGAGAATTTTAAAATGTGAACATTTAACTATCGAGATTTGAGAAATTATCGTAATAAACGGGAAACAATGTTAGAGATTGTTTCTCTAATGAACCACTAAAAAAATATTTGCAAGTGACCCCCAAGGTGCCATTTCCCCGTCGCGCATCGATAGATCCTTTATAAAGATATATCCTAAGCCGGAATGTCACATTATATATACCCTGTCTGATAGCTGGATAACAGATATATTACGGATTTAACAGATTTACGTTTTTTTTTAATACAGAATCCAAATGTATTAAATATATTTGTGTCTTTTATTTTCATTTTTCTTCGTATTTCCTATATGTCCTTTTCCGTACCTTTGACGTCATTCTTCAATGACGTCAAAATATGTGCCACGTCATGTTTCATGAAGGAAAATACTGTACTTTCAATAAAATATTAGTGAGAAAAAGAATCAAACACCGGTAAGAGGAAATCTGACATTTAAAAAAAAATATTTCATAAAGCAGACGACGCGATTTGTTTACATTTTTTAAACGTTGCTAAGATGAGCATAGAAAATTACGTAATTCGTAATTGACCAATCAGCGACTGAGAACAAACTGATCCACACGTCGATTATCGATTTTTTCTCACACGGGTTGAGAAGTGTGAAAATTGAACAAGAATTAGAGAAACATCAATAACTCACCATGGGCAGGCTAAATGTAACATTGACTAATGGCAGTAAGTAAATATCAACCTGTCTAAACCTAACCCCTTTTGGCACTGAAGAATTTACTATGTTTAGACAGGTGTTTACTTTACGCAGGTTCAACTTATATAGACACTTAGTCGATGGGACTGTAAAGTCTGTCTGATTTAAGCAGGCTTTTGATATACTGTAAATTCGGATATTATTGCGTTCATTTATTATTGTGATCTTCGAAAATTTGCGATTTTTATAATTGCGAAGTATGAAGTCCTCCAGTATGATTATGATTATGATTATGATTCCGAAATGCGAGATTTAATTATTGCGATTTCACATCAGTCACATTTTTCGCAATAATAAAAACATCGCAATAATTTCTGAATTTACAGTACTAAAGGGTCTGTTAATAAAGGTTTCACTGTATGTGTATATTGTACCTGTTGCTGCAAGAAGAGTTTGAGGATATCAAAGGGGTAATCGGAATCTGTAAATCGAAGAAGATTTTATTTGATTTTTGGTGCTTAACGCCACTTTCAGCAATATTTCAGCTATGTCATGGCGACCAATTTTAGTGGTGGAAGAAGCCGGAGTACACGGAGAGAATCACCAACCATGGGCAAGCAACTGGTAAACTTTATCATCTTGTGGCTACGAGTCGAGTGCACCTTTTTTTGTAATTTACAAAGCCGGGCGCGAACCCATGACGTATTGGTGATAGGCTTGTATGAGTTCACAAGTAATCCAACTACCTAACTCAATGAGCCATCTGGGACCTCTAAATCGAAGAAGAACAGACAACACAATGGCCAAAAGAAAAAATACAAAAGGACAAACAACGACCTACAAAACATACACATAAAACTAAAGATCGAGTAACATGAACCCTACTAAAAAGGATGCAAGTTTGACTATTGTACTTATGCTACAATACAAACTAATATGATGAAGTCAGTCACTGACTTACAGATGCTCTGTAGCTTCCTCTAGGTACCCCATCCCAGTTTCCCTCTGCCAAATTTCATAGAAAGCCCCCAAAAATATGTTAAAACAACTGATTATTAATTATGCAAAGAAAGCTGTAAAACAGTGATGGTCAACAATTCTATCAATATCAACATAGTGCAAGTATTCATATTTTATATTTCCACACATTATATCTTTCAATGTATCAGTTTTTGTTGGGTTCGTGTTATTCAATCTTTAGTTTTATGTGTATGTTTTGTAGATTGTTGTTTGTCCTTTTGTACATTTTTCTCTTGACCATTGTGTTGTCTGTTCTTCTGTGATATACAGATTCTGATTACACCTTTGGTATCTTCAAACTCTTCTTTAAACATTCTATTTTTAGCAACAGCTTCCATCTTGGATGGAGTTTAGGATTGTTAAGGTGATCTGAGGAAATTTTGACTCAATTTGTCACACAGAATTCAGAGGAGAATATTACAGTATGAAAAGCAGTCCTTATGTTGAGCACCAATTCTCCGGTCCAAGACCAGTAAAACTTTCAGAGATATATCAAAATAAATTCAAGGCTTTGATTCGGACCAGTAATTTCCAATTTTCATTTTGAGGACTGGAAAAGTAACAATGACAGATTGAAGACTGGATGTTGCATGATGCTAAAATCTCACATGCTCTATGGTGAAGTCAGCTAACTGAGAAGCAGTCATTTAAAATAAAGAGCACCTATGGTTAAATTTCTGAATAACACCCAAGGAATGTAATTTTGAAGCCATAAATAGCCTGTAATTGACTTACAGCTTTAAGTCTCACTCAATATTGGTTTACCACCATCAGTTCTAATGTCTGATGGTTACTGGCTAATGTTCAAAGGCAGTAATAATCTTTATTGATATGGTTCAATTTTGCCATAATTTAATCTAAAACTATTTTTCCATTTAATGAAGCAAACTGCGAACTCGGAAATATACAGAAACATTTTAATCAATTTTTAACAATCAAAGATATGTTACAAACAGTCATAAATCAGAGAAATTCAATCAATTACAGAATATACGATTAGCTTGGTCAGACTAGTATTGAAGTATTGAGTCATCGAGAAGAAAGAAAAAAATGAAATTGGTAATTTATAAAATACAGTCAAACCTGTATTAAGAGGCTTCCTATGGGACAAAGAGAAAGTGGTCTGAGAAAGTGGTCTTATGAGACAGGTGACCTCTTAAAAGAGGTTCAATGCATATGAAATTATCTAAGACAGGGAAAGAAAAGAGTGACCTTTTGATACAGGTTACTGCTTAATAGAGGTGACCGTATGGGTAGGTCTGATTGAACTGTTTAATCTACATATATGGTGTACATTATTCATAACATTTTACATTTGTTTTTACGCTTGATGTGAATCAAAGTTAATTGCCATTTAATACATGTACTAGTTTTATTGTTCATGAAACTTCAAATGATTTCCCCTTCCCCTAAAAAAATAAAATCTACGAATTTATTGACTGAAACAGAAATGACAATAATATTTCGTCCAGAATAAACTCTCAACATCTGGATAAATATTTATACATACGCAGGGTTTGAAATAACCGGATGCCCGATTGCCCGTGCCGTGCTAAATTTGACACGGGCAAGTAAGATTTTAAAGGCAACAGCTCGCTGGGCATGTGAAAAATCCTAGATACACTCAATCAAACTACGAATTCCTGACCACAGTTTGAAACAAGAGGGGAACAGCTGTCACTTAGTATTGTTCGCGAATTTTGAAAGATCAACGAGAAAATTTTGATGATTTTCCAAACGGATGTTGCTATAGTATTTATATTTTCTGATACGGATCGGTCTAAATTCCGGATTGCTTTCGGCCTTAAAAATGACATGTGGTAAAATCGGATATACCAACTTACGAAACTCAAAATACTTAATTTTTTTCTTGTTAGGTTGTTCCATGGGATATAAGATCGAAATGTTTAATGATTAATATGTTATCATAATCATTTTAAGACCTATTTACGCGATGTTTTTTAATTAGGACCGAGTTCCGCATGGTGCGAAAAAAGTCAATAATCAATCATAGCCATCATGGCTGCTTGTTCAGCATCTTCACATCTCAAAAGCGTCAAGAGGAAATAAAATGTCAAAGAAAAAATATGTCTGACATTTATACATTGAAGAGGTGACAATATGTCATATTTCATGATTAAAATTAAATATTTTGCCTACCTACATGTACCTACCCAGTCAAAAAATGGTGGGCCAGAGAAGGGCAAACAAACATATTTTTAAGCTTGGTCTTAGATACAAATTTTTCATGAATAATCCAGATTTTTGAAACACAGCAACACACTACAATTATGGTGTAATAATTGGAGAAACCTGTAGAACTTTAACACAACACCCCAAAAAAATCTTTGCAAACATTTTGTATTTTTCAATTATAAAAGTGGACTTTTGAAACTTTAATTTAGGTGTCAGGAAAGCCTAGAATGCAGGATTTTTAATCATTTACTCCAGACCCCCTGCCGTAGTTGGCACATCGCAAGCAAGGTGCGGCAACCCGCTCCGCGGCTTGCTGGACAAGTCAATTTGTTTTCTTACTTGCCCTTTGGGCAACTGCCTTTAAAAACTTAATTCAAACCCTGCACACGGTCAAACAAAACTTAAATAAAGATGAAAGAATTGTATAACAACTGTCGTATGTCTATAGATCAAACATGAACCATCGTCCTAGTTAACTCACATGTCGTATGTCTATTGATCAAACATGGACCACCGTCCTAGCTAACTCACATGTCATATGTCTATAGATCAAACATGAACCATCGTCCTAGTTAACTCACATGTCATATGTCTATAGATCAAACATGGACCACCGTCCTAGTTAACTCACATGTCGTATGTCTATAGATCAAACATGAACCATCGTCCTAGTTAACTCACATGTCGTATGTCTATAGATCAAACATGGACCACCGTCCTAGTTAACTCACATGTCAGATGTCTATAGATCAAACATGGACCACCGTCCTAGTTAACTCACATGTCGTATGTCTATGGATCAAACATGAACCACCGTCCTAGTTAACTCACATGTCGTATGTCTATAGATCAAACATGAACCATCGTCCTAGTGAACTCACATGTCAGATGTCTATAGATCAAACATGAACCATTGTCCTAGTTAACTCACATGTCAGATGTCTATAGATCAAACATGAACCATTGTCCTAGTTAACTCACATGTCAGATGTCTATAGATCAAACATGGACCATCATCCTAGTTAATTCACATGTCGTATGTCTATAGATCAAACATGGACCACTGTCCTAGTTAACTCACATGTCGTATGTCTATTGATCAAACATGAACCATGTCCTAGCTAACTCACATGTCGTATGTCAATAGATCAAACATGGACCACCGTCCTAGCTAACTCACATGTCGTAGCTCATTGCCCCAGTCAAGAAAAAATTAGTTGGGTCTAGTAAAAATTACATAATATTTCCTTAATAAAATAGGAAAAAATTCTTCTAAAATGCTGTTCTGGCAAAATGTTTTTGGCACAGACTGATAAAGTTAATCTGGAAATACTATATGGATCAGTGATTTTTGTGTGTGTTTTTTGTTTTTGTTATTGATGTCTGAAATATATTTTTTCAACGCCATGAAAATCTAGAAATATAAATATTATGGGACACTAGCATACCATCTTTTGACTCCAATTAGGTCCTTTAAATGGACACTGAACTTCCATATTGTTTTCATAGCTCTTTAAATACTTCAACATGGAAACAAAGAAACATTAACTATTGGCTGTAAGCTATTGGGAACATCATAGCTACATTTAAGGCAGGTGACATCTTTATGTGATAAACTGAACTGTAAATTCAATTAAAATATGACATTTACACTTCAGGGAATACTACAGTAATAATATACCATTATTCTAATAGCATTTCAAAGACATCTGGAAACACCTGGTACAACATAAACTCCCAAAATATTTTCAAACATTCAGTTTTATCCTAACTAAATTCATTTTTTGTCTGGAAAAATAGGGGTGTGTTTTTTTTGGGTACAAATATTGAGCATATCAATACTAACTACATTTAATGTTTTAATATGTCGATGAGGGTCTCAGGGAAGATTAGTTATTAAATAACTGTGTAACCCTCTATGAAAAAAGAATTTATTATTATTACTCTTATCATTATATCAATAACTAGTACATTTAATTTACATCTAGAGTCAAAATTTATGAAAATACCAGGATGTTGTTCTAGTTTTCTTTGTCATTGACATGTTTTTGTAAATACAATTTGCTAGTTAATATTTTTTTAATAGTATACAGGGCTTTCAAATGTTTTTCATTTTCAATTTTCATTAATATCTTATACAACACTTTTTGAAATCAGATACCAAAGAACATTTTATGCGGGTAAAAGTACCTGGTACCGCGATTTATTGAAAGGCCCGAGTATCTGTGGTCGATTTCACAAAAAGTCGTAAGTGTGAATTTCAACCAATCAAAAGCTTGGAAATCACACTTACGATAACACTTACCATTAATCTTAGACTTACATCTTTTTGTGAAATCGACCCCTGATACCTATAAAAAAAAAACTTGAAAAAAATGAAATATATTGTGGGTTTTTTTTGTGGGGTCAGCCATATATGATGTTATTGATACTGTTCATCACTACGTGTATTGTCTTTTTTTTTCTTCTTAAAAAAATATAAGAAACTGGTTGGTGCATAATTAGTCATGTAATTATTTACTCTGTGCCTCCATGATGCCACCTCCTCTAATAAAAATACTATAAAGACAGCTGACATCACACAAATAAAATCAACAACAAAATTCTGAAGACAAATTATATAAAGGTCAAGCCACCATTTCCATTTAGAATTGTGCAGACTGTTATTTAGCATAGTGTTTATAGAGTTGATAAACCAGTCACCACTTGTCTAAATACACAGCTACTATAAAAATGACCAAGAGGTCGCTTTTAGTCATTACATAAGAATCAATGAAATCTATAGGACTGTTGGATTTAAGACAGAGAAGCGTGGAATGTCAACATTGTCCGGTGTGTGCTTGACAAAACAAATATATACATATATCTATTTGTTTTGAAGAAAACAACAGTTACAATGTTTAAATCAATTTATAGAGTTTGGAGGCCAATCAAATAATCAATTCTGTATTATACTGTCATTATATCATCATGGGGGAATCAACAATCCTATTTCATGCAAGTGAACAATCAAAAAAATATTATCGCAATTTTCCTATAGTTGAAAATTAAATCAAGGAGCTTAACATCGTTCAACACATCTAATATTAGAACAATCAAACAAATATTATCACAATCTTCCTACAGTTGAAAATTAAATCAAGGGGCTTAACATCGTTCAACACATCTAATATTAGAATAATCAAACAAATATTATCACAATCTTCCTACAGTTGAAAATTAAATCAAGGGGCTTAACATCGTTCAACACATCTAGAATTAGAAACAATCAAAGAAATATTATCACAATATTCCTACAGTTGAAAATCAAATCAAGGGGATTAACATCATTCAATATTAAATCTAAAATTAGAGGATTCAAAAATTAGAAACTACAAAAATCTTTAGTATCTTTTGAGCCACAAGAGGAATAAAATTAAACAGAAGAAATACCACAGTCCAAACAGTTCCAAAATACAATTGAAAGGTAATCTAATAAAAATTAGATCTCCAAGTGTGAGATCTAAAAATGTTCCTTTAGGGGCTACCAGGCTTTGTCAGGGATCGATATGAATACATTCGGTTTTATCAGGATGTGTGCCTAAATGCATACACTGTCTTATTTTGAGGAAGAGTCGCTGATTGGTCAATTTATAATACATTCACATTGACTCCTGACATGACCACTAAACAAGTGACTACTAAACAACCCGTAGAAAATGGGAACCAAGAGGAGATTTTATTTGAAGTTTGGTTTACACAGGATTCCATTTTATGCAGGGTTCAGCTTAGACAGGTTTATACAGGATTCCATTTTATGCAGGGTTCAGCTTAGACAGGTTTATACAGGATTCCATTTTATGCAGGGTTCAGTTTAGACAGGTTTATACAGGATTTCATTTTATGCAGGGTTCAGTTTAGACAGGTTTATACAGGATTCCATTTTATGCAGGGTTCAGCTTAGACAGGTTTATACAGGATTTCATTTTATGCAGGGTTCAGTTTAGACAGGTTTATACAGGATTTCATTTCATGCAGGGTTCAGTTTAGACAGGTTTATACAGGATTTCATTTTATGCAGGGTTCAGTTTAGACATGTTTATACAGGATTCCATTTTATGCAGGGTTCAGTTTAGACAGGTTTATACAGGATTCAGTGTATTGTAATAAAAACGTAAAATTATACAACATTTTGATACCAAAGGAGTAATCAGAAGCCATAAATCAACGATAGGACAACGATAGGACAACAGCCAAAGAAAAAGAACTAAAGGACAAATAATTATCTACAAAACACTACACAGTGTGACAGAAAACAGGCAACACAAACCCCACTTAAAGGGAGGGTGAACTCAGGTGCTAGTGATAATCATTGACAACACAAACCCCACTTAAAGGGAGGGTGAACTCAGGTGCTAGTGATAATCATTGACAACACAAACCCCACTTAAAGGGAGGGTGAACTCAGGTGCTAGTGATAATCATTGACACATATATTGTTTACATGATTTGCTTGGATACCCTCATGTCCAAAGGGTTTAAGTTTATGGGTGTTTAAAGTCATTTTCAATATTATTTCATTTATATTGTACATGTTAAATTCTGTTTTATTGGGAGGAGGAAATTGGAATACTTGGGAGAAAAGCATCGACCTGGTGCAAATTTTATAAAAATAGGAAAAGACAAACATGTACTTAAAGATTTTGTGTTGACTTTCTAAATTGTGGAGGTGTACTCGACATCTTGATAAGATAAAGCTTGAGATGAAATAAATTCCTTTAAAATACTCCACTGAGTAAGGTGAACCATTGACCATTTGATTTACAGAATTTATGCTCTATGTACATTTTTGTATTGGATATTCCAATATTTAATACATTTAAAAACAAAATTGTTAACATTCTTATCAAGCAATAAAAAAAAAAACAGTTAAGTTTCCAAAATTGTTGATAATTACATGTATATACCATAATTCTTTACAGAGAAATATAGATATTTTTTTCTCAGAAATTCAAAATGTACTTTAACACTCAACAGAAATCATTACATGTAAATATTTGATTTGAAATTCTAATATTCTAAAAGTTGAAATATTGATATTAATATTTGAATAAACAGTTTTCTGGTTTTTAAATATTATAGTTATTACATAATTCATAGAAAATAAAACTATACATTTCTTCTCTGGAGTAATAAATTTTCATCAGGCCAACAACAAACAAAATTATTTGTTTTTCTGTTCTCTGACTCCCTCATTTTTATAGGAAGAAAAATAATCTTATTTTATGGATTAAAATTTTGAAATCCAAAATTGATGAAAATACTGTTGAATAATTTTTTGTCAAGATAATAAAAAAAAAATGCTTATTACAAAACAATAATATTTTTTTGGAGACAGCCATTTTTTCTAGCTAGGTAGATGTACTGCAAACAAACTTTATTTTATTTTAGGCCTCAATCATAAATTTTGTAACAATGAAGTCACAATATTTGTAACCATGGATTCTAATGAAGAGAACATTTTGTTAATGTATCTTTTTAATGGCTTTTAACAATTTTTTCCCATTGCATTTAAATGCATCACTTGATTTACTAATAGAGTATGCATACAATATGCATCTTAGCTATTGTACAAGGATTCTATCTAGCCAACAGTCAGTTGAGGTCCATTGTGACCAGAATTCATTTAATCTCTGATGACAGTTTTTATGGTAATCCATATGACAATTTCTATGATTATTTTGATGACAATTTTTATGATAATTTCAATGACAATTTTTATGGCAATCCCGGTGACAATTTTTATGGAAATCCATAATTTTGTATTTTGGCCGATACATTTGTTTGTGATTTTAAATCACTTATTTGGGAGGACAATTTTTTTTCAGACTTTCGTCACAATCAACGAGGCGTAGAAGTACTTGACTTGTACCTAGAGTGAGAAGTATACTATGAGGTGTACTTGACTTGTACCTAGAGTGAGAAGTTTACTATGAGGTGTACTTGACTTGAGCCTAGAGTGATAAGTTTACTATGAGGTGTACTTGTCTTGTACCTAGAGTGAGAAGTTTACTGTGAGGTGTACTTGACTTGTAACTAGAGTGAGAAGTTTATTATGAGATGTACTTGACTTGTACCTAGAGTGAGAAGTTTACTAAGAGGTGTACTTGACTTGTACCTAGAGTGAGAAGTTTACTATGAGGTGTACTTGACTTGTACCTAGAGTGAGAAGTTTACTATGAGTTGTTCTTGACTTGTACCTAGAGTGAGAAGTTTACTGTGAGGTGTACTTGACTTGTACCTAGAGTGAGAAGTTTACTGTGAGGTGTACTTGACTTGTACCTAGAGTGAGAAGTTTACTATGAGGTGTACTTG
>MJUT01025164.1:59217-69719 GCA_002080005.1 Gigantidas platifrons
GAGTGAGAAGTTTACTATGAGGTGTACTTGACTTGTACATAAAGTGAGAAGTATACTATGAGGTGTACTTGACTTGTACCTAGAGTGAGAAGTTTACTGTGAGGTGTACTTGTCTTGTACCTAGAGTGAGACGTTTACTGTGAGGTGTACTTGTCTTGTACCTAGAGTGAGAAGTTTACTGTGAGGTGTACTTGACTTGTAACTAGAGTGAGAAGTTTACTGTGAGGTGTACTTGTCTTGTACCTAGAGTGAGAAGTTTACTGTGAGGTGTACTTGACTTGTACCTAGAGTGAGAAGTTTACTACGAGGTGTACTTGACTTGAGCCTAGAGTGATAAGTTTACTATGAGGTGTACTTGACTTGAGCCTGGAGTGATAAGTTTACTACAAGGTGTACTTGACTTGTACATAAAGTGAGTTTACTATGAGCCCAGTGAGGTGTGCTTGACTTGTACCTAGAGTGATAAGTTTACTACGAGGTGTACTTGACTTGAGCCTAGAGTGATAAGTTTACTACGAGGTGTACTTGACATGTACATAAAGTGAGTTTACTATGAGCCCAGTGAGGTGTACTTGACTTGTACATAAAGTGAGAAGTTTACCATGAGGTGTACTTGACATGTACCTAGAGTGAGAAGTTTACTGTGAGGTGTACTTGACATGTACCTAGAGTGAGAAGTTTACTGTGAGGTGTACTTGACTAGTACCTAGAGTGAGAAGTTTACCATGAGGTGTACTTGACTTGTACCTAGAGTGAAAAGTTTACTGTGAGGTGTACTTGACATGTACCTAGAGTGAGAAGTTTACTGTGAAGTGTACTTGACTAGTACCTAGAGTGAGAAGTTTACCATGAGGTGTACTTGACTTGTACCTAGAGTGAGAAGTTTACTGTGAGGTGTATTTGCCTAATACCTAGAGTGAGAAGTTTACTGTGAGGTGTACTTGACTAGTACCTGGAGTGAGAAGTTTACCATGAGGTGTACTTGACTTGTACCTGGAGTGAGAAGTTTACTATGAGGTGTACTTGACTTGTACCTAGAGTGAGAAGTTTACCATGAGGTTTACTTGATATGTACCTAGAGTGAGAAGTTTACTGTGAGGTGTACTTGACATGTACCTAGAGTGAGAAGTTTACCATGAGGTGTACTTGACTTGTACCTAGAGTGAGAAGTTTACCATGAGGTGTACTTGACTAGTACCTAGAGTGAGAAGTTTACTGTGAGGTGTACTTGACATGTACCTAGAGTGAGAAGTTTACTGTGAGGTGTACTTGACATGTACCTAGAGTGAGAAGTTTACTGTGAGGTGTACTTGACATGTACCTAGAGTGAGAAGTTTACCATGAGGTGTACTTGACTTGTACCTAGAGTGAGAAGTTTACCATGAGGTGTACTTGACTTGTACCTAGAGTGAGAAGTTTACCATGAGGTGTACTTGACTTGTACCTAGAGTGAGACGTTTACTGTGAGGTGTACTTGACTTGTACTTAATAAAATAAAATTCTGTGTAAATTCATATATTCTACTCCCAATATCTGAGATTTAACCTGCCAAATCCAATCACCCGTCTATTATAAACAAAAGTATTAGTTCTACAGGTGGTCAGGTTAGACAGGTTTAAATGTATTGTTTAAGAGTCAGTAAAGGATCCTTGGGAATCATTATTGAAATGTGAGAGCAGTCTGCACCAAAAACCACTAGCCCTATGTCCCAGTCGTCTAGTAAAATTGGTCCAGGTTAGTAAAAATTGCATAAAATTTGTTTGATCACACAAATAGAAAAATTTCTTCTAAAATGCTGTTTGAGCTCGTTTGTCAAAATATTTTTGGCACAGACTGTGAGAGTAAAGAACTATGCAAAATAGATGATTTATGTATGTAGAATATTTGAAGTGACAGTTGTTTGTATCAAATCAATGCAAATGGCATATCCTCCTAAATTTATAGCAAAACTCTAGGCATAAAAATGTCTAATCTTGGTCATTTTCTAATATGATATGAAAGTGTCAACCAGACAGTCCATCAGCCACAACATACTAAGGCTATATACTATGTTACTTCAATCACGTTAATGTACACATAGATACAAATTCCCATAATTCATCACTGCAAATTGTTTTATCTGATAAATATTATCCCCAAGAGTAGACACTACTCTAGAAAATTCTACAAATCTATGAAATGCTCTACGATGGTCGATGGTCGCAAACCAATGTTACTGAAAACTCATAAACGTAATGGCCATGCCAATAACAGAAACTAGAATCTGTCACGGGAATTATATCTACTTATGTGACAACCAGTAATGTATTGGTAATCCAAAACAGAGGTTAATACAGTGGGGGAAGGCTACAGAACGTTAGTGCTATTTAACAATTTAATTGTGTCATATAGAACATTAGTGCTATTTAACAATTTAATTGTGTCGTACAGAACAATAGTGCTATTTAACAATTTAATTGTGTCGTACAGAACATTAGTGCTATTTAACAATTTAATTGTGTCGTACAGAACAATAGTGCTATTTAACAATTTAATTGTGTTGTAGAGAACATTAGTGCTATTTAACAATTTAATTGTGTGGTACAGAACATTAGTGCTATTTAACAACTTTGACTGAATAAATCTTAAAATTTTAAGATGTACAATATGCAGATTAAGAAAAGGTTTGTGGTTTCTGAGAAGAAGTTATTTTAACATTTTCCCATTTAATATTATTAGGTACCATCCAATGATCCTTCATCTACAGCCTGGGTCAATAAAGTCTGTAGTTCCTCACAAAAAAAAATCTTAATAAAATTTATAAATAGCTTCCTGAAAAATTAATTGGAGGGAGGTTATAGTATTTAATACAACTTTCAATAATATTTCAGCTATATCTTGGCAATCAGAGAAAACCATCAACCTGCAGCAAGTAACTGACAAACTTTATCACATAATGTTGCATCCAGTACACCAGGCAAGTGGGATTTGAAGACACAACTTTAGTGGTGAAGGCACTGATTGCATAGGTAGTTATAAATCCAACAACCATACAATCATGATCACAATGGCCCCTGCAGTACTTTGATGTTTTAACCACTTACTTTTGGTATTTCATTTGTAATTACGCCTTATATAAGAATGCTGGATTCTGATTGGTTAATAGCTGTGATATTTTTTTTTTTACAAATTCAGGCCTTGCATTGTGAATTTGCAGAATTTTTACTTCAGGTGTATTTGCATAAGATTTAACTTTTTTCATGGTATTCGCAAAATCATATTTGCCGTTTTTACCCTTCACCGAGACGCTTGTAACAAAATTTGTAAAGCGTTATCAGTTGTGCATTTTGTATAACATCATTCGGTAGAATTAAACCGATACACCATGTTAGGTCCTGAAAACGACAAACAAAAGGTATTATTTATTTAGCCAGTGTTCTAAATAATATTCGGTGTAATTAAATAGATATACCATTCGGCTCGGGAAATTTTTCGTCTCTCGACTGGTATTTTTTCGCAAATACCCCTCCCAAACATGATATATCTGTATAAAAAACAAAACATGTGACTAATTACATACTGAAGTCTTCCAGTTCAATACAACACATAAATCATATACATATAAACATTTCTAACCTGTGTTTTACGTATTCGTAAATCGGCTGACGATTTATTGGAATGTTCTTCTTGTTCTATATTTTGTTCTATCACTGAAATTAAGAAAAGAAAATATTATAACATCTTATATATTGTTGATATCACAACATTGGTCAAATTTCTAAACTCGATCGTAAAAAAAACTGCAAAACATCGGCCTGTAATTGATATTTGAGGCCGCATTTACAATAGCATTGCTGGGAGTATTATTGTACAAGATACTTTTCTCCTAGTCCCCTCAGCTCCCCAACCCCTCCATTAGCATAATATTGTGATTGAACTATTACTCATTTAATTACAATTTTGTGTCCTTTATGCTAGGAATAATGATTTATCAATGTTCTAAATTCAATTTATTCTGATAATAAATTAACAATGATAAAACAGTAAAGCTATATAAGGCCATCCTAAACAAATTCTACGTTTAACATCACCCGCGTGCATAGGTTTTGAAAATTTGCCAAAAATAAAAAACAAACACACATTGCGTGAAATGTTATTTTACACTGAAATCTCATGAAGTTATTAGAAAAACCTGACATTTCATACCCATGGACTGTTAATTTCTCATGTTTAATTAATAAAACTATTAATTACAGTTCTAAATCATCTTTATTGATGCTAAACACTGTGCTTTGCACATCTTCAGGCTATCAATTGAGCACTAAAAAAAATACTGAAAGTATTCTTAGGTTGTTTGATTTTTTTGTTTGTTTTTTGTTTTCCTCCCTCCCTCCTAGGTTTTGGTACCCTACCTTGATGTTAAACGTAGAATTAATTTAGGACGGCCTAAACTAATTATTATTCTATAAATAGTCTGTTTATTGTCCCTTTTGGCTTGTTCATGGTCAGTTTATAATATTGGCTGATGGGCAGTAGTTATGTACTGTCCACTGGCATATTCATTTTATTATCAAAGTTTCTTCACTATATCAATATGAATGTTGTGATTTTTCATCATGATAAATGATTATGTTTGAAGCAAACTGGTAATATGACTAATACTGCACATATATATCAGGGCTGTCAATATTTTTCAGGTCTACCAGTACTTCATTTTCATGAATATCTTATGCAACACTCTTTAAAATCAGTAGGAACTAAAGACCATCTTAGGTGCCTAAGGGATCGTCTCAAAATGTGACAGTTTTTTTCAAATGAAGTTAGTTTCATTTGGCTCAGACCACCCACCCACCCCCTCCAAATGAAAGTGTGAAAAACAAAATTCAATTTTATGCCGTTTTTTAAGTGCATTTTTAAAGATTTATTGACAAATCTCAATGTGCGATTTTGTTTTTTTTGCAAGCGTGACAGCTGAAAACCACCCACCTACCAAACAAAACTAACTTCGTTTGAAAAAAACTGTCACATTTTGAGACGATCCCTACGGTGGGTAAAAGTACCTAGTACTGCCCCTTATTGAAAGGCATGATGTATGTAAGGCCAATATGATGAATTTTAGAGATATGAATGTCATATGATCTATATAAACTTAATTTGTTTTATCAATGGGTTTTTTGGGAAAGATATATGTAAATACACTTTTACTGAAGAAGCTCTATCAAATAAAGATTTGTCACTGAAGCGTAAAATATAGGTCAGGCTATTTTCATTCACATGCAAAGGCGTAGCTTACGTTGAGGCAACCGAGGCAAAAAATATATGCAAAAAAATATAAAGACAATTCAATTTTATTTCCATGTTCTCAATAAAGGGACAATAAATAAGTTAACAGACTAAGACTCAGTTACTGACTGAAATGGCACCTTACCGTATATGATTTGTATGTTAGTTCCGAAATTCCCCTTTAGTGAGAACTCATTGGTACTAACTAACAGTTGTTCAATGTTCAAATTACCAGTTGTCTGTGTACAATAAATAAGTTAGTTAGCTAGCTAATTATCAACAACAAACAAAACAAAGCAAAAGGCACATTAGAGGCAGTCTTGAACTTGTCGTGAGGCATAATATTATACTCATAGTTGAAGGGTTTAGGCCTCATTGCAACTTCAAGATGAAGAACAGCAATTATAAGGTGCTGTTCCTGTATAGCAATCATGAACATAGTATGTTCAAGTTTATATGTGTGATTTTGTCTAATGCAATCCATAATATTTTTCAATTGGCAATTGACAAAGTTTCTTGGACTAAGTTGTACATGTTAGATGACCATTATGAATGTACAATTGTGTATAGCGGTGACATATTTTTATGACTATTTTGAAGCAAAACTGGTCCCAAATACACTCTAAATTGCAAAAAAAAATCGCTTATGGGGGGCTTTGCCCCCCAAACCCACCAACGATGCTTTGCCCCTATACCCCACTGGGGGCTTCCAGCAGCCCCCAGACCCCCTGCCTCGGTAGAATAACATAGTAAGCTACGCCCCTGACATGACCTAATATTCTTCATTCATAAACATTTAGAATTGCAAGTTAATTTACTTTGTATGCTTATATACCTAGAAAACACTTCCTCTGGATCATAAAAAAAGTTCTTAAAAAAATATTGTAAGAATTCCTCTGAACCCAGCTGTGTTTTAACTACTGGCAGGAAAATCAGATTCATGCTTTTTAACTGTCTGTATCGATTATTTTCAAATGTATTTATGTACTGTAAAATAATAACCTTTGTATAGTAGTTTCTATTACACATGACGATTTGTTTACAGCTACACAGAGTGGTCAATATATAATTTTTTACTATTTTCCATATGATAGGACCATAAACAATGAAAGAAAGGTTATCTAACATGACCCTGAAAGGTTACCTAACATGACCCTGAAAGGTTACCTAACATGACCATGAAAAGCTACCTAACATGACCATGAAAGGTTACTTAACATGACCCTGAAAGGTTACCTAACATGACCCTGAAAGTTTACCTAACATGTGAGTGGAAACATCTAATTTTAACTAGACCGGAAAGACAAAGTTCATGCATGGATGATGAAAAGTTACCAAAAGGGCTATGATGTTTAATGCCACTTATATTTCAGCTATATCGTGGCAGTCATTTTTATTGGTGAAAGATACTGGAGTACCCGGATAAAACCACAGTCATACCACAAGTCTTGGACAAACTTTATCACATAATGTTGAATCGAGTACAAATCACCATGAGCGGGATTCAAACTTAACAAATTTAGTTGTGATAGGCACTGATTGCACAGGTAGCTGTAAATCCAACCACCATATCATCACGACCACTACAGCCCCACATGACAGATATATAAATATTGGATGTTGACAATAATTTATTGATATATGCACACTAACAATGAAACGAAACAAGATTTCTCCAATAAAACATGTTAATTACTACATCTTTACGACAAATCATGAAATAATGTTATAATAACAGTTGTAAATATGTTTCAGCCAAACAGCCGCCATTTTCAAGAAGATAAATGTTTATCGTGAGTTTTATGGTAATGTTTGTATAACATAACACTATTGTTTTTAGAATCTACGACATAAACTAAATCGATAGTGTCAAAGACTGTCTGGCAAACTGAAAACATGTACAAAACTACTTATAGTGTATTAGGTAAGTATGAAGGACTCGACCCTGTACTGATTCATGATAATGAAAATAATTGTTCGATTTATGATTAGGGGCTGTTGTGGTCGTGACTATATAGTAGTTAGATTTACAACTACCTTTGCAATCACTAGTGCCTATGTGTGAGTTTGAATCCCGTTCATGACGAGGCATACTCGATACAACATTACAAAATGTATTATGTGATAAAGTTTGTCAATGACTTGCGATAGGTCTGTGTTTTTTACCAGGTACTCCGGTTTCCTCCATCTACAAAACTGACCGCCACGATTTAACTGAAATATTGTTGAAAGTGGCGTTTAACACCATAAATCAACCTTAATTTTAATAGTTGTTGTTATATAGCAAGTGGTCAATTGTCTTTCTTTTAATTCCAATTCAAGTCTGTAATATTACAGCTATATTGGCATGAATAAGCTACTAGTGCCGACGAGATGATGATGTCTTCTTTCTACTAGACCAACAAGTTAAGCTTCATATTTATAGTGCTGGCTGACTGAAATAAGTCCCCAGGTAGATACGTCTCTTCACTTTGAAACAATATCCTGACTATGATAACTCAATACAATAAACCTTTGCTCTTTTTTCTAAATAATTCATGCTTAGCAGAGAATCAGCAAATATCAATTTCATAGCCGAATGAAGATGAAATCAAAATCCTTATTATTTGCACTCGATCGCGAGGCCAACACAAAGCTAACTATTACATACTGAGGCTGTCCATTTACATAGAAAATGTAGAAAGAAAAACAATATGTTTTTGTTATGTAAAAGAATTTCAGTTTTATTATTATCTAAATTTGAAGGAACATAAATTCTACAGAGACTAGGTGAACAACTTTATTTACAAGATTTTCTGTTTTATTATATATATATAATTAGATGATCATGTGATGTTATAAACTTTAATTGACCAACACTTAGGACATTAATTATGTCTGTTTGTTAGCAGCCTGACCATAAATTAGTTCCAGTATCAATAGTGTATAGAACTTTAATTACTGTGAAAAGTTATATTTGCTTCAGTCTAGGGTTTGGCTCCAAAGTCTACAGGTCAAAATTGTTATTATACATGTATATATATTTGAAAGTATATTGGTGTTTTTTTGGTGTTCATTATAGCCTCAATAAGCATTGTAACAGTTTTACAGAAAGGAAAGAAAAACAGTGGTATATCTAGGCTATGGCAAGTAGGGCACATGCCCTGGGCGCCACTTGAAGGGGATGCCACTGAGAGGTTTTAGCGCCTAATGTTCCCATATGGGAACGTCCTAAAAAAGATTTAAAAAATAATTTTCTTGAAGTAATTATACTAAAACCAAGTAATACACATAGAAATGACTACCTGGAAAAATTATTAATAAATAATAAATGTAAAATGCAATTTTAGTGCTTGCCATAGGCACTATTTTCCATAGATACGCCCCTAAAGAAAAAGCCTACACTTAAAGAAGCAACAGAAAAATGGTGCATCTGTTTCATTTCAAATATTTTATTGTTAAATCAATAGGATTGGATAACAGGCTATACAAATCCTCTCCAACAACAAGATGGAACAATTAGATAAACAATTTACACAAGACATAGAGCAATCTACCCATCATGTATACATGCAATTCATCTTTATAACCAAGCATAAACACATGTATATTAATAGCAGAATCATACAAAAAAAATAAAAGATTTTTTTTTCCTTCTTTTTTTTTCAATATCAAAGACAGTTGATTCAACTTAATTGTATACTAAATAACTACATAATTCAGTTAATTGCATACAATTATCCATTACTAAACCATTTCCAATATATTCTTCATAAAACCGACCAGTTAATGATACATGCAGTCTACAGAAAATGACTATAATTACACAGTAATCTACACTAATTATTATATTTAATATGTAGTGCATTGTCAGTCAAAGCCTTTTCAAAAAACTAAAAGTACAGTGGAACCTAGTTCTGTCAACATTGTAGGGATAAATGATTTAACTTAAAAAAAAATACTTTCAACAATATTTCAGTGATATCATAGTGTTCAGTATTATTGCTGTTGGAAACCAGAGTATCTGGAGAAAAACACCGACCTGTCGCAAGTCACTGACAAACTTTTTCCAATAATTTTGCATCGAGTACACCTCGCCTGAGTGGGATTAAACTCACAACATTACTGGTGACAGGCTTCGATTGCACAGGTAGTTGTAAATCCAACTACCATAAAATCATGACTAGGACAGCCTTTTGAACAAATCAAATATCTACTTTTTTTGGAGTAATTGAAGGATAAAACATAAACCAGTTGTCATAGCAACGAATGTCTTAATAGTGCTAGCTCACTGAAACAACAGTCAGCGATTAGACATGGCGCTCCACTCTAACACATTATCATGATTCCTAGTCAACCAGTCTTTGCTATTTCTTCTTAATGCTGCAGAGAAGCAACAAATACCAATTTTATAGTCTTTGGTTTGACACGATTGAGACTCAAACTCACGATCTACCACACTCGAGTCTAACATGCTAACAACTATACTACAGACGCGGTTATCTAGACTAGAGGTAGATGGTATTACCCTCCCAACAGTGTAGACAGTTACAACATCTATACTCTGTGTAATTACTATCAGTTATAAGACCTAAACTGTCAATTTATTGACTCAAACTGTTATTTAAATGTCAACAAAGTGACACTAACAGATCAATACACAGCTGTTAGTTTTGTGTATTTGATTGGAAGTTGCAACTTTGAAAAGAAAATTCAATCCAGCAGTTTTAAATTTCAATACAGCTAACATAGCTTATAATGGCCTAGAGTTTTTTTTGTGTACTTTCAATTGCATTTATTGAAAAAAACAAGTTGAAATGTATCCGGCTGAACAATGAATGCTACAGCTGATTGAAGTGACATTTTATTGCCAAAGCGATTATTGCATATAATCACCAAGGTTAACTATTGCACTAGATTCAAGTGAATGCATATAAGGCATCTCTATTACAATTGTCAGTTTCAGAAGACAGGCATGATTCTGATTACAACATAAAATAACTGAAATCAATGACAAATAGCTGGACCATCTACATCCTCTTTCAAAATTGTCATTTCTGACAGTGTCGGAAAACAATTTTCAGAGGAATAGCTGAAATCGGTTAAATAACTGGGAAAAAATCATCCCCGAGAAGATTGCTGACACTTCTTCTACAGCCTTGAGTTAACATTTTTTTACTTCTACAAAAAGTAAAAATAACAAGACAAGTTTGAAGATACCAAAGGGGTAATCAGAAGATGTAATATGAAGATACCAAAGG